>PQXI01000416.1:0-19778 GCA_004786145.1 Botrytis paeoniae | reverse complement strand
AAAAGCTAATAGCATTAATTAATATATTACAACAATATAAGATTCCTTCAAATTAATCTCAATAAAAACTCTCAAGCTATTGAAAATGTTTGATAGCTTGTATTAGAACTCAATATCGATTTGATTCTAATCTAAAAACCCTGGATTCTAAAGAATGAAATCGATTTCTCTAATCATAGATTAATTATACACCCCAATTTTATATAAATCCTTTCGAACTTCAACCCAAATCTCAAACCTCGAACTCTTTTATATACTTCTAAAGATCTTAAAGCTATAATTAATTTAGCTCCTTGTTCTCTAATTGATTTGGATATATAAATAATAAACTATCAAAATGGAAGCAAAACCTTTCAAATCATTAATATATATAATAAAGCAGATCAAATATAAAAAAAAGGATATATAATTGAACAATCTCTTTATAATCTATTAATCAATTAAGAAACATTAGTATTAGACAACTTCAATTCTTATTGTTCATTATAGAATCCTTTTTCAAATAAAAGTATTAATACTAATCAATTAATAGAATGATTTAAGGATCAAAATCTAATTCTATTAAATGAGCCTGGAATTAGTATCTTCTTTCGAACTAATCTTACAAATCTAAGTATATTTGATCTTACACTAGTCTCTAAAGGCATTTCCTTATGAATATAAGAATAACAAATACTTTCAAATATTAGATCCGATTATACAAAGATTCGATTTGAATTAAAAGAAAAAAAGAATCTAAATATATCTTTTCAAAAGCCAATAATCAGATATCATATAAAACTAGTCAATTAGAAGCTATTCGAATTTATTCTATAATTCAAAACTAATCATTTATCTATTTTAACTAAATTAAGTATATTCACTACAACTAAATAAGACTCAATAGATTTCCCATAAAAAAACAATATATATCATTCGAAATTAAATCAAGCTACTAATAAATTCACAAGAATTATTCAAAAAGTAATAGAAAGTAATAAGCGAGTTAATAATAAAACCTTAATTCTATTTATGGATATAAAAGGTGTCTTCGATTATGTTTCTAAAAATCAACTTTTAGATATTTGTAAAAAAATTATAATTACCTACAAATCTTATTGCTTGAATAGCTTCCTTTCCATAATAAAAACAATTAAAATTATTCTTTAATAATCAAATTAAATCTTTCAAATCAATCTCAATAGGAATTCTATAAGAAAGCTCTATCTTTTCAATTCTCTTTCTGATATATATCCGGAATCTCTTTTAATATAATTTAATCAAATTCCTTTCTTATATGAATAATATTATTCTTATTGCTAATTCCTTTATTTGGAAAAAGAATATTATTTTGTTAAAAAAAGCTATAAAACAATTATACAAACTTAACTCAATAAATATAATTCAATTTGATTTAGCTAAAACAAAGCTAATATATTTCTCATCTTTCAAACTAATAGTCCAATACTCTATTACTTTATTTAATTCAGAAATAGTATTACCACAATCTTTAATTAATTAATTTAATATTTGGTTTGATCTAAATCTCAAATTCGATTAATATATCAATATTAGAGTAATACAAGCGAAAGAAGTCTTTCAACAAATAGCTTGTTTAACTAATATAGAAAAGAATTTTAGTCCTAAAGTTATAAAATAAGTTTATATAGTCTATATAACTAGTATTATTAATTACAGATCCAAAATTTGGTGGAAAAATCAAGCTAAATTCAAGAACACTCTTTAATTACTTCAAAACCTAGCTCTTCAAAAAATATTCAAAGTATTTAAAACCACCCCAGTCCTTCCAATAGAAATCGAAACAAGACTCAAATTAGCCAAAGTTCAATTAGATTCAAATATAAAACAATACATCTTTTGTTTAACTAAACTCTCATTTAATTATTTAATCAATATTGAAAAAGATTCATTATCTTAATATAAATTAGATTTAAAAGCAATAGCTACTTATTAAAGGAAATAATACAAACCTCTTCAATTAAACAAAATAAGAGAATCAATAAGATCAAATTTCAATCCCCTTATATTCGAAAAGATCATTTATTTCAACTTTTTTTTTATAAAAAAGGGATATTTTATATATAATCAATATTAGTAAAGCCTCCAAAGAAAATATAGTTATATTCTATAATATAATATTCAAATATAGAAACAAAAACATAATCTATATATATATTGATACCTTCTTTATTGAAAAAGGAATTGGTATAAAAATAGGTATAATTGTAATACGATCAGATAATCAAATATTAAGCCAAAAATGTATCAATATCGGAACTAATCAATTGGTTTACAATAGAGAATTATATAGACTTATAAAAGCTATCGAATATACTAACTCCCTTATATACAAAGACTAGAAATACAAAATCTATTCAGATAATCAAGCCAAACTCTTTCGATTAAAAACTCCCTTAAATCATTCAGAACAGACATATTAAATACAAACAATAAAAGCCGCTGAAGAAATTAGAGCTAAAAATATTGAAATATTTATAAATTGAGTTCCAGATTATATTTTAGTATAGGGAAACGAGTTAGTAAACAAATTAATAAAAGAAGCTATAATAATACAATTCATTTCAAGTTAAACTAGTTTTGGATTATTTAATATAATTATAAAGGAATACAACTTTAATCAATAATTAGATATTCTCAAACAATATGAATTTAAAATCAATCAATTGGATACAACCTATTCGAAACTCTTTTTATAGAAAACTAGCTCCAAAATCAAGTTACTAGAAGATACTAAGCGAGATATTACTAACACCTTCTTTTAACTCAAAATTAGTTATAAATATATCAAGTCCTATTTATATCATTTTAAGCTTTCAAACAATAAATATATATATAACAATATCGAAATAGTAGTATATCTTCTTATTAATTATCTAATATATAGAAAAAAAAGAAAAGAGATTTTCAAAGAAATGCTTATATTCAAAATCAATCTACAATTCTTGTTATATATGAAAATAGATATCAAACTACTAATCAAATTTATTAATGTTATTAAAATCGCTATTCGGATGTGATATCTATTAAGAGCCGAGCTATAAAACGAAGTAGAAAAGAAGAAAAAAGTAATATATAAAAAAGAAAGAATTATTACTAAAATAAAAAAAGAAAGATAAAAGAAGAAAGGAAAGAGATTTCAAATTTATTTTTTTATTAATTTATTATACACTCTATATATAATAAGTGAATAATAGTTTTTAATATTAGTTTTCATTTATCCCATATTAAATATCCCTATTTTTATACTCTAAAAGTTATCCATTAGACCCCTTTGGTCTAGCCGTCCTATATAGTTATAGACTAAAGGTGAATATTAATTAAATTAATCAATCAATCAATATTAGGAATCAAAATCCCCAAAACTTATAAGGAAGCTATAACAGACAAGGATTATAAAAAGGAATAATAAATAATAGTTCAAAAGAAAGTTGATTTTTTAATTAAGAATAATACTTGAAAAGATTCATTCTCCTATAAAGAAGCAATCTAATTTTAACCAAATGAATCTTTATTATAAAAACCAAAAACGATATAATAAAGGGATTTAAAGTATAATTAATAATATAAGATTTTGATCAAATTTTAGGGAAAGATTATAATAAAACATTTGCTCCTACAATTCGACTTGATATTCTTTGTCTCTTTCTGATAATCACTATATAAGAAGATTTAGAATGTTTTTACTAAATTATATTCAAAAAAGGAAATCTATTTAATCCCCTTTTAAAAAATATAAGTAAAATAAGAATATGTTCTTTATATACTCTATAATCTTTATAACTTGAAGCAGACTGATAGAGATTAGAGTTTATCATTGAAAGAATATTTAATAAAAACCGGGTTATATAAAACTGAATTGATTCCTATTTATATACTAATTATTAAATGAATCTAATATTATTAGTGTATATAGACAATATTATTATAACTATAGTACAGAAATAAGATATTTGTTGAAGATAGTGGTTCACGTGGCGCTAAGATACAGGGAGAGCTAATCCTATTCGGGTCTAGTGGAAACTCTCCCTACAGAAAGAGTTTTTACTACATAGAATTGGAAGCCCTTCAAGGAAAATAGAGATAGTTAATACACAAGTGAATAATCTTAATAGGCCCTCAAAATCAACCCTAAGCTTTTTACTATTCCCTATAAAGAGTTATAATCTTAACAGGTTATAAACCTGGGTTTGCTCTAGATTAGATTTGTTAATTAAAAAGGTTAACAATATGAAGACAAAGGTCTATATACAATAGAAAGACAAAGGTTTATATAAAAGTAAGAAGATAATGATCTATATAGTGTTAACGAGACAATAAAGATCAAATAAAAAAGAGTTGTAGTAGAGATTTCTTATAATATATTAAATATATAGTGAAAACTTAAAACAAATTTGTTTTCATTAAATCAATAAAGAAATTCCTATTACAAATAATATTGCCCAAATAAAACAAAGTTATTCCAGCCTTCCAAAATAATAATGAATGATATAATCAAACTGCTCAAAATCCTAATTTTCGATTAAAAGAACTTTCGATAATAGTTCAAGATAGTAAGGCTATATATTATATAAAAGGATTGGGAATATATAATTAATTATAATATAAATGTATATAAAGCATACTATAAAGATATAAATCAACTTAACAATATAATCCTGTGGATGAAAAAGAGCTAGGCTATTATAAAGCTTTTCGTGATTTAGTATATCAATAAAATTGATAACAAACTTATTAAAGATATCCCCGAATTCAATAGTAAATGGGTAAAGCTTGTTTAAAAGTATTAGTGAGTAATAGTAAAAGAATTGTGAAACAAGTTTATTCAACTTACAATATAGAAGCTTAAGAATAATACTATTGCTGAAAAAGAATAGATAGAGATTTATATGATATAAAAAGAGATTATTAAAGTTGAATCTTTTAATAGAAGATACAACTCTTGGCTTTTTTATTCAAGGATTTCCAGATTGCTTTAATATAATTATTAAAGCCATTGATACTCAAAATCTTGATTTTGAGGAGAAGTTTGATAAGATTTAAGCTATAAATGAATTTATAATATTAAAAAAAGCTATCAACAAAATAGTGAATATAAATGAAGATATAAGTATAGCTATAATTACTACTTAAGATAATAGATAGCATAATAATTGCTTTTGTTATTAAAGCCATAATCAGAACCAGTATTCTCATAGCTTTAGTAGATTCAAAGATTGTTTTCTTTATAATAAAGCTAATCATATTATTCAAGAATATTTATATAAAATAGTTATTCAAATATATATTAAGAATAATCTAATTAAGTAGTTATCCTGATTAATATCAAAGGATGATATATCCTCAAACTAGTATAGTTGCAAGTATTTATTAGACCCAACTCTATTCAGATTTATAAGAGATTGAGGTTTTATTACTGTAGATATTTCCAATGAAGATGAACCATATAACTATCCAGGTGAGTTTGCATATATTTTATTCTATAATTACACTAAAGAATGGATCGCGGATATCAGCTGTTTATTACATATAACTGATTAATTCCATTTTCTATCTAATATAAAATAACTCTCGAAATCTTGTAAAATAAAAGTTGAAGAGGGAGAATTGATTATAAAAGAATATAAGAGAGTAATTATCAAATGAAACAAAATAGAGTATAGATTAGAAGCTTTCTATATACTAGAATTAAATATAAGCCTATTATCTATAAGATCCTTTTGTAAGCATTTTAATATAAAAGGCGTATTTAATGATAAAAGAATGTATTTTTATAAAAAAGGAAAAATCATATTATCTATAGATAATTTCTATAACATTTATATAATCCCTAATACTCTTTCAAATAATAACCTAGAAATTATTTTTTCAGCTATTGAAGAAGAAATTCCTACAGAAATTGAAGATATTGTGTATAACGAAATCAAAACAAATCAAATAGAAGTTCAGAGGAGAAATCGATTGAAATACTATTAGCTATAGTATCGAAGATTTGGATATATGGGATACAGAGTTTTGAGTAAATTATACTTGGTAATAATACTCAAAAAGGAAATCAAGTTGCTAACAGATCTAGAATTATATGAAATTTGTATAGCTATTAAAATAAAAAAGTATTACAATAATATCTTATCAGAGTATAAGAAGAGGTCATTAGCTCTTATCTCCCTTGATATCACAAATCCATTTTTAATATCTCTTTGAAAAAAACAATATTTCGTAGAAATTATTAGTAGCTGGATATAGAAGATCTGGGTAATCTGTTTAAAAAAGAAAAGTGATATTATATCTGAGCTTAAGAAATGAAGAGTTATAGTGAAAAGAGAAAATGGTTTTCTAATAGAAATCATAAGAACTAATAATGTATTAGAGATCGAACAGATATTACAGGAATAATAAGACAAATTAGAAGCACAAAGGTAATCAACTTGTATATATATATCAAATCAAAACGGAACTATAGAATGAGCAATTCAGATAATCTAAACAAATGTGTATATGATATTGAAGGATTCTATAATGCCTATAGAATTTTAGGATTATATAATGGAATCAGATATATATATTTGAAACAGAATCTATACTGAACTCTGGGTTGACAATTTCGAAGTCAAGTAAAGATATGGTGAGATCCTAGGTAACCAATAATATAATATTAATATGCTAATAAAAAAAAAGCGAATATTACCTTACAAAGTATAAATAGAAAATATATTATTGATTAATTATATCAAAATATAGGGATCCAAATGCTATTCTTATATTGATTCATCTTTATATCTAAACAGAACACAACAAGATAAGCTAAATAATCGAGCTCGAATTGAAGTGTTTATAGGATACAATAAGTATATAATAAAACAGTTGTGGATATACGCATCAGATAGACATATAATCATTAAAACTAATAACTACATATTCTTTGAAGATTCATCTGGAGGAAAGATTGATTTAAGATTGCGAAGTATAATATCGAATAGGGATTTTAAAGAAGATTAAGGAATAGAGAATATATTACTAAATCAATGCTCTATTAGACAATCTAGAAAAGAAGCAATAGCTAAAATAAGTATAAAAAATGGAATTGAGATTAGCTATAAGATCCCTAGTAATAAGAGTATTAATACCTCTAAAGCTATACGCGAAGTCAATATCAATATTCAGATAATAGAAGGGGAATAAAGTATTGAGATCCCTAATTATAAAGAAACTCAATTACTCTTATCATTATGAGTAGTTATTCTTTTTATAGCGAAATCAGAAATTAAATAAAACAAAATGGATATTGATTCCCCGACAGAACTAATAATATAGAAAAGAACTTGAGAACATAAGAATATAGTAGATTTTCAAGAAACAAAGAGAATATATACACTTCTAATTATTATCGCTAAATTGAAGTCTGAAAAAAACTTATTCAAGAAATATATAAGTAAATATATCTTTATCTCTGAAATGATTATTATAAGTACTATAACTAAAGATATTCTAATCCCAAAGATCTATAAAAAAGCAATTTACAATCCTGTTTATAGAGAACAATAGCAAGAGGCAATCAATCGAGAAATCAGTGAATTAAAGAAAAACAATATATGAAAATAGACATTCAATAATAGCATTACTAATTTAGTCAGTACGAAATAAGTATTCACTATTAAGCTGAATCTCGATAGCTTGTTGAATTAATTCAAGGCTTGATTGGTTATTAGAGGTTTTATATAAAAATACAATATCGATTGTTTCAATATATTCGCCTCTACAATTCAATTAATAATAATAAGATTATTTCTATCAATAATAGTATCACAGAACCTAGAGGTATACTATTTCGATATTAAGAATACGTTCACAAAAGCAAAACTGAAAGAGAAAATATTCCTTTTTACACTAAAAGGGATCCGAGTGAAATCCAGCCATATTCTCGAGGTTTCATATAGCCTATATAGCCTGAAGTAGACAGCTCGGGATTAGAACGAACTGATTAAAAAGTATATATTATAATAAGAGTTTTCTCAAAGTTTTATTGATCTATATTTATTCATTTACTTTGAATAGAGTATCGTGATTTTACTTTATATAGATAATCTTCCTCTTGTAGCACAAAACCTAAATGAAATTATTTGGTTTAATAATCAACTTATCTCTATATTCAATGTTAAAAATCTAAGGGAAATAGAAAGCTCAAAGCTTTTTAATATAAAAATAATTAGAAATAAAAAGAATTGATTACTTTATATAGATCAAAAATAATATTTCGAGAAAGTCCTGAGTAGACATAATTTCACAAAAGAATTATTCAAACTAATTTCCACTCCAATTGAAGGTTACGATACCCTTCGCTCTACAAAAGATAATAATAAACGAACTAATCCCAACAAATACAATCGTATAATCAAAGAGCTAATATATACAATAACATATTCAAGATTGGATATAGCTTTTAGTTTTAGTAAATCTAGTTAATATATAAAAGATTCAGTATAATTTTGTATAAATCAATTACAAAAAGTTATAAGATATTTACATATAACAATCAGCTATAAGTTGCACTTTAAACTAGAAGGAGTTAGAAATCTTATTCTATATTCTGATATAGATTATACAAGCAACATTATAAACAGAAAAAGTATATCAGAAGTAATCACATTATTAAAAGAAGAATCAATATTCTAAATAAATAGAAAACAGAATTCAATATCAATATCAATTACAAAATCAGAATATATAGCCTAGTCTATTATAGCGAAACAAGGTTAATGGTTTATACAAACACTTAGAGATATGGAATACAAATATCTTATTACTAAAAATGAATTAATAATTGATATAAAAGGGGATAATTAAGGAGCAATAGCACTAATCAAGAACTCATAGTTCACTAACAAATTAAAATATATTAATATAATATATTATTATATTCACGATCTCAAAGAGAAAGATAGAATTAATATTAGCTATATTCCGATAAATACAATAATATGATAAAATAAGAGTGGTAGGACAGTGGTTGCATGTATTATTGACTATGTAGATTGACTTGTTAGACTTAGGATCTAGACTATAAAGTAAAAGATATATATATGTGTGTATATGCCATATCACATATGATATGGCATGTGGTATATATCGTATATTTCTAATACTCCTTTAGAGAGATTACTCTCTTCTAGTTTCTGTAGTTAAATCTTATTCTATTACGAGACCTAATATATCCTTGAACCTTTCGAATATTATTTTAGTGTATGGCTTTGTTAGTTTATTTACAGTTATATCTTTAGTGTTGATATAGCTAATATTAACTAATTATTTCTCAGTTAGATCCTTGATAAAGTGGTAGTATATATTAATATACTTCAATCACTTGTATAAATAAGGGTTCTTAGTTAGGGCCAATGTTTCTTAGTTATTACCTAGTATCTGGACTACCTCTTTATTATCAATATACTTCGAGTGTTTTAAATCCTTTAATAGTTGAACTAGTTATTAACCTTATTTTGCAAATATAACTGTCGAAATGTACTCTGCTTTTGTATTTAATATTGCTATAAACGTTTACTTCTTGTTTACCCATAAGATTGATTTATTGTAGAATATTATTATATCTTTCGAAATGCTTTTTCGATTAGCTTTATTAGATATTTAATTTATATCTGTATAAACTTTAATAGTATCCTATAGAAGATTGTAATCTTTGTATATAGTCGGCTAAATTCCCTCAGGCCTGAAGTATAGCTTTTGTTTGATGATTGATCTCAAATATCTTATAAGGTTTTTGAATGCAATATTATAATACTTTGCTGGATTGGATATAGCCTGTGTTAATCTTTCAAGACTGAAAGCAATATCTGGTTTTGTGTAAACTATAGAATGAATTATACTACTAATCGCTTACTGGTACTCGTGAATATCTGCTAATTCGTTATCTGGGTGTGTAGGTTGTAATTGGCTGTAATCAGATATTAGTATCTTTCTTGGCGTGTGTTAACCATAGGGAATTCCGAATTGTGTAAGCATAGCATTTAAATATTCTTCTTGATTTATTATTAGAGTTCTTTCTTTTCTATTTCAAATAATGCGAACTCCTAAGATCTTACTAATCTCCCCCAGATTCTTAGTATTAAAACGAGTAGAGAGTTTTTGATAAAACCATTCAATATCTTGTTTCTGCACTACAACTACAATGATATTATTTATATATACTAATAATATTAGATTCATTTAATGATTAATATATAAATAAGAGTCAGCCTGGCTTTATGTGAATCCGGTTTCTAGTAAGTACTCTTTCAATAATAAACTCCAATCTTTATCAATCTACTTCAAGCTATAAAGACTGCGGAGTGTATAAAGAATATACCCTTGTTTTATTTATATTCCTTGAAGGAAGACTAAATAGATTTCCTTTTTCAAGTGCAATTTAGTAAAGGCATTTTTGATATCGAAATATAAGCATTCCAAATCTTCTTATATAGTAATTACTAGAAAGAAACGAAAAATATCCAATTGAATTATAGGGGCAAATGTTTCATTATAATCTTTTCCTAGAACTTGATTAAAACCTTAAGCCACCAATTGTGCTTTGAATCTTTTTATTATATCGTTCTTGGTTTTTACAATAAAAACCTATTTAATTGAGATTAAATTGTTTCTTTACAAAAGAATGAATTTTTTCTAGGTACCGTTTTTGATTAGAGAATTAATTTCCTTTTGAACTACTACTTGCCATTTCTTTCTGTATTCCTTATTTATTATAGCTTTTTTAAAGATTTTAAAGATTTTGATTTCCAATATTTTATTTGCAAGTAATACTGTATTATCATTTTCAAGGGTGTTTGTAAGTATAGTTGTAAAATAAAAAGTGATTATATTTTGTATCCTTCTATTATTCCATAAAATACTTAGAATTACCATTATAACTTATTCGATCTGTTCATTAAATAGTTTATTTGATATAGCAAGAAATAATCGAATTATCTTGGGAATTCTCTATTCCTCTTAATTGTTTATATTTGTATTCCTTTTCCTTTTATAAAGATTATACCTCATTTTTGAAAGCTAATTTCGTGATTTATAACTTTACCCATTTTGGGCAAAGTTATATTTAATGAGTAAAATTGAGATAGAAGCTAGGAATATATTAATAATGGGATTTTTAAAAGCTTCTTTGGATATACTTGATATTTCTTTTATTTACTTTAACAGATCGAATATCATTTTTGGTATGTCTAATATTTCCCCTGCTCATTTTAACAAATCAAATAGCAAATCAGGGACAAAAAAGATATTACTATCTTTGTTTTTATTAAAGTAGGGAATACTTTTTTTGTTGGTTTCCCTAGATAATTGTATTTTGATAAAGTCTGAGATTACTGAATTAGATAAGATTAATAGATTGATCTGATTGAATGATACTTCTGGTGGGAACTTTGATTTGCTATAAGATTTTCGATCTAATTTGATATTCTTTGTTCCTTAAGCTCTAATAATACAATTCCTAAATTTCAAATCTATATCCCTGTTCTTATAATTCTTATCGATTATAATTTGCAAAGATTAATAGGTATAACCTAATTCAGATAAACATACTTTCACATACTTGATTGTATCGTTTAAATATCCTAAGAATATTCCGAGTCTTATAGTATCACATAGTTTGTTGTATCTCTATCCATTTGGGATTGTTTTAGGATTGATATAAGTGTAACATTGATTTCTTTAAATCTTACATTTGTTAATATCTAGTATAGTATTAGTGAATACCTTTAATAGGCTTTGATCAATCCCATTTGAGTTTAATCCAATATTGATACAGTTTCGGATATATGCATTGTATTTTATAGCTTTATTCTAGAATTCTAATAATAAATAGGTTTTCTTTAATATTACTCTTATATCAGCTTCTACTATACGAATATTACATTCAGCTGGGCCGTTTTGATATAATGATACTGTTATTGTAACCTCTGATTATACTCTAGATTTTCATTCTCGAATTGATTGTAATAGTTCTGATGTATTGTTTGTTCTAATAACAATCACTGATACTCCTGTACTAAGCTTGATTCCTTGTTTCCATTCTTTTAATAAAAGAATTACATCACTTTTATATCTCAAAGGGATAATCTAGTTTACTTTTGTTATACTATTAATAATAAGAATAAAGTATCTATATCCTCGAATGGATTTTAGAAAGGGATTAGCGATATCAAAATAGATTAATTTTAATCTCTTGGATTTTCGAATATTCAATTCATTCGGAATTCTATTGGTTATTTTTGTAAAGAAATAGATATTATATATATTAAGAAATAAAAGAATCTTGATAGACTTCTGAAGTATAATTATCTTATATAGATTTCTGATTTTGTCAGGGCCAAGATAATTAAAACATCAATATCAGATTAGGTATCTTTTCTTTTTTGATATTATTAATTCTTTAGAAATACTCTTTATATTATCTAAGATTTCAGTAGATAATATAGAATCTTTGTATTCTAATTTTACATACGAAATGATATATATCCTATTTTTCATTTTGATTTCAATAATTTTATTATTTTTATTGCCTTTTGATATAAAATATATCTTTTTAAAACTAAATCTCCTTTTGAGTTTTGTTTCACAGATTCTTTTAGCAAAAAAGTAAATTGATTTCTAATCCTGGTATATATAAAATTCTATTCAAAACCATTTTTGATTTGTTTTTATACATTATATCTATTATCCATTTTTTGTATGAGTATATAGCTCCCCTATTAACTACTATCTTTTGTCGCGATGTAATAGTTAGGGTTCTGAAGAGGGAATATTGGTTAGATATGTGTAAAGTAGCGTTGGAATTGGTATATTATAGGGATAGGGATGTTTTACTAATAATCTCTTTAGTAAAATAACAATACTTAGAATCAGAGTTGTCACTACTTTTATCATCAATGCTTTCTATTGAGCTTGATTTGGTTATATAGGCTTTGTAATTGTATTTCTCTTTTTTTTCGATTTGGGAAAAAGAAATCGATTGTTATTACTTTTTTTTATATCTTACATTGTATATCAAGAGATTTTTTGTGTATCTAAATAAAGGGCATTTCTATATCAAGTATTCTGTTTTGTTATAGAGTTTGCAGATATCAGATGTATTTGGCTTCGAGCTTGTATTCAGATTCTGATAGAGATTGTAATATAAATTGTTTCTATTTCTTCTAATAATATATACTACCTCTATAAAACTCTTAATCTCAACTTCCTTAACTTATAGATATTCAATCTTTTGATTAATTATTAAAGTATTATTAACGATACATATCATATCAACAATAATTTTGTATTAATTTGGGAGAGATATAATCAGATTTTGGAGAAATGATTTATTAATACATATAGTATCAACAAAGGAATTCGTAGATATAAGTTTTCGATGAAGCTTCTTGAATTTGTTCTAGGTATTAATGATTGTTATATTGAATATATCTTTTAACTAGAAAACAAAGTTCTTGATTTTGAGAAGATATTTTTTTGTGGTGATATCATTAATCTAGATATACTTGATTGTAAAATAATCCCAAAATCCTTTTACTATATTATATTCATTAACTAAGGCTTTATTATTATTGGAAAATGAGTAGCAAATATAAGATAGTGTATTTACTTCATCCTTAAGGAATGTAGCTTTCTTTTCGATATTGAGTCGAATAGATATAGTTTTGTTATCTTCGGATAGATTTAACTCCCCAAAACCTTCTACTAAGGTATTATCAATACTAATCACGACTTATGCATATCCATATAATATCTTCTCGCAAATATAGAATATAACTTTCCTTCGAAGTTGAATCCTCATTTAGCAGATCTATTGTTTGTAGTTTTTTTGAGTAAAGAAAATAATACACTTGAATAATCTTTACACTTGATGTCGTTGTTCATCGTAATATCGAATAGATGAAAATATTGTTAATATAGAGTATTTTTGTATATGTTACAACTTTACCAATTTGAAACAAAGTTATATAGTAATTTAAGATATATATATATAGTATTTCTTTAAAAAAAGAATACAATATATATAATAGTTACATCGCAACTATTGTTCAACAATTCTCTTACTATACTAAGTGAAATCTTGATCGACTTAGTCCTTATAAAGAACTTGTTTATCATCGATCTCTACTTAGACTGCATAGACTTTATTGAATAATCTTCAGCTGTAATCTTACTACAGCACACCAGGCTTTATAACCTATTAAAATAAGAGTGGTAGAATAGTGATTGCATATATTATTGACTATATAAATTAACTTGTTAGACTTAGGATCTAAACTACAAAGTGGAAGATATATATATGTATGCATATGCCATATCACATGTGATATGGCATGTGGTACATATCGTATATTTCCAACATAATAACAAATAAGCTATCAAAACTACTATCAAAAGATATATTCAAAAGGTTTATAGAAATGTTAGATATAAAAGAAAAAAAGAGATAACCATAGAGATTTATAATATTAGTATAACTTTGCTCAATTTAAGCAAAGTTATCTTAATATTATATAAAAACCCTATTACATTAAATTCAAGAGGGAGTATTGAAAATAATAGTTTATATAGTGTTAAGATATAGAAAGAGCTAATCCTATTCAGATTTAATAGAAACTCTCCCCATGAGAAAAGTTTTCATTATATAGAATTGAAAGCCCTTCAAGGAAAATAGAGATAGTTAATATATAAGTGAATAACCTCAAAAGGCCCTCAAAGTTAACCCTAAGCTTCCTATCGTTCCCTGTAGAGAGTTATAATCTTAACAATATTAAATAATTCTATTGAAAACCCTCTACTCGTTTTAATACTAAAATTCTAAAGGAAATTAATAAAATCTTAGACATTCGCATTATTCGAAATAAAAAAGAAAGAACTCTAATAATAAATCAAAAAGAATATTTAGAAGCTATACTTATATAATTTGGAATTTCCTATAATTAATATATATCAAAAAAGATACTAATATTTAATTAATGTGATTTATTATTGAGTGGATCATATTATCGAGTAGACAACTTTCACCTTAATTTATACCTTTAATCTTATATTATTTAATAACAATTGAATCAATTAATTAAAACTACTAAGAATTTAATAGTCTAGGATCTATTATATTATTTTGATAGATTATTATATTATGATCTATCTTTTCATATTTATTATAATATCGATTAAAAGATATTTCTCTATTAGAATTCTCCTCTTTTTGATATTTATTATATTGAATCTGAATATCAATTTTTCACTAAAATAATATATCAAAAGTTCTTATCTAGTAAATACTTCTTCTTAATATAATTAGATTTTTTTCATATATTAATACTTACTTAATATTTCATTTGTTTTCCAAAATATACAAATCTCTATATTCAAAAGTATATTTTCATAAGCTAATCTCTCTATACCCTTAGCTAAAGTTAGTATAATCTCAAATATAGATATTAGAAAGCTTAATTAATAACAAGTTATTCAAGATTTCATTAAAGTTAATTAAAAAAATGCTTTAATTAGATTATAAAGGATTTAAGAAATCCATTTATCTAAATTGAAAAAAAAGAGGAATAAATATACGAATTCAAATATTCAATTTCGAAAACACGATTTCAGAATTAGATAAAATTAAATCTATTCTTCGAAATCCTGGTTTTATATTCTAAATTATAATTGATTCTTGATATATAGCTTTGAAAACTATAAAGAATTCAATTTTCGAAATATGATTAATATCTACCTTAATAAATCCATCAATTTGAGTATTATATAAACATTTCAGATTACTAAAACAACTCATATCAAGTGATTAAATTAAATGATTTAAATATAATAATAAACATATATATTTAATATTATTCTTCTTACAATAATTCTGAAATAATAATGATTTGTAACTCTCATATCCATCTAATATCAATATTCAATATTTACTCTTTCTTCGATTCTCAATATACTTATCAAAGTATTTCAATTATTCTAAACCTGTTTTATTATTGGTTTATTTATTAGATATAGGTTTAATAATCTATTCTATAGGAAGATTGGTTTTGATATATCAATTGAAAAAATGAACCTATCCTTAAACTATTAGAAATAGAAGTATAGTTTCATCCTCCCCATTTCCATATATTATTACTATAGCCCATTCTTGATTGCCTAATTATATAGATTTACTTCTACTATATCTCTTAATACTAATTATAATCATTTCGAAGTATATTATATTCATCATAAAGCCTATTTCATCAAAGTTATAGAAATCGCTATCCAAAATATTATGTTTCGTTTGTATATTTACAATCAATTGAAATCAATCTTTAATAAACTTGGGATCTTTGTAGAAAACTTTTTGAAAATTATAAACACAATTAAAATGTATTTTTAATTTGATTTAATGTTTTACAAATTGATACACGCAGAGCTTTCTAATACATTTCGCATCCCTCGATTCAAGAATATAATTCGCTATATCTTCTATCTCCCTATATTTAAATAAAAACCCTTTTTTAAATTTATATCAAAAATATATTCAATAATAATCCCTTTTTCTAATTCTATAAGTTTATATTGATTTGCTCAAATTTCGGAATATGAAATTAAACTATTCATTCTATAGATAAGAATTGTACAAAGGATATCATATAATTAGGAAACCTTTTAAAGACTTAGTTTTTTATTGTTTTCAATAACTTTAATAACTAGAAGCAAGTATGTTTCTTTATTATTAGATTATATAATAAATGGTTAATAAATTACGTGTTGAAATTGAAGATATAAATTAAGGTGAAAATAGTCCACTCGATAACATAGTTCACTTGATGATAAATCACGTTATAGCTAATTATAATCTATACATCCAGATAATAAATTAGTAGATATTTATAAATATTAGTAAGCGATTAGTAATATAATTTATCCTATAGTTTATATAAAACCAGATATTGCTTTTAATCTTAGAAGATTAATATAGATTATATTCAATTTAATAAAACATTATAATATTGTACTTAAAAACCTTATAAGATATTTAAGATCAACTATCAAACAGAAACTATATTTCGAATCTAAGGGAATTCATTCAATTATATATAAAGATTATAATTTTCTATAGAATATTATCAAAATCTATATAAATATAGATTGAACATTTAATAAAACTAATCGAAAAAGTATCTCAAAAGGTATAATAATATTCTATAATAAACTAATCTTATAGATAAATAAGAAACAAATGTTTATAGCAATATCAAATATAGAAATAAAATACATTTCAATAGTTATATTTGTAAAACAAAGCTAATAATTAGCTCAACTTCTGAAGGACTTAAAACATTCAAAATATATTGGGGATAAGAAGGCAGTCCAAATGCTAGGTAATAATTAAGAAGTATTAGCTTTAATTAAGAATCCTTATTTATAAAAGTAATCGAAATATATTGATATATACTACTACTTTATCAGAAATCTTACTGAAAAACAACTAGCTAATACTAGCTATATTAATATTAAAGATATGACTACAAATAGACTAATAAAGTCATATACTAAAGTAATATTTGAAAGATTCAAGAATATATTAGATCTCATAATAGAATAAGATTTAACTATAAAAACTAAAAGAAAATAATCTTTCTAAAAAAGTATTAGAAATATATAATATATACTACATATATATATCTTCCATTTTATAGTTTATATTCTTAGTTTAATAAGTCAATCTGCATAGTCATTAATATATACAACTACTATCCTACCACTCATAATTTGATATAATATATAAAATCATTCAATAATACTAATAAAATTGTACACCTCAATTAGTATCATTTTCATTCGGATTACTATAGAAATAATATATTATTAGAATTTTTTACTATCAAAGTTCTTATTAGTATTATAAATAATATATTTAGGAGTTTCGATATAGATATTTAGTTACTATTTGTACAGTTCAGTTTATATATATTTTATAGTTATATCGTTTATTTAACAAATAATTTAGGATTATATAGTTTTATTAATAATACATGAAACAGGATTTTTATTAATACAAAGTATATTAATAAGTATGGTATGATTGAATTTGTAGTTTTTATTAGGTAGTATAAAATTAAATTTACTAGGGGATTTCTCATAAATCTAATAATAATAATAAAACTTTGTAAATCATTGAATAACTATAAAGTGCATATTATAATCAGAATGCTAGAGCATTTTATAGAACTTCTGGGCTGAGGGGTGATTAAAACAACAATAAAGTCATTATAGCTTAATATTAGTAAGAAAATATTCGATATCGTTTTAAATATTTTGTATTGATCATTATTAATCGAGTTTCTACAATAAGTATGTATAATCAAAATATCCAAGAATAAAATAAACAATTATTCTCTAGATCAAGATATTGTTTATATTATTAAAGAAAAGATTATTAAAATCCATATTTTTAAAATATGAAATAAATACTTTATTTATTTCAATGATCTGAAATACAATTATGGTAAATGAAAGTTTGACTATAATTAGTTCTAATGAGATTATAACACTAATATTGAATTATATAATTAGTATATCAATTATTCTCGAGTCGTATTTAATATTCTTTATTCATTTTCATACAAAATATTAATTGAATCTAATAATAGATTTCCTAATAGTTTTTATTATTAATTATAATATCAAAGAATTCTCTAGTATAATAACAAATACTCAAGTTGTTTGATATAGTATTTATTTTAGTATTTATCTTAGTAGTTAAAATATGAGTAATTATTTTATTATTAAATGAAATAATTAAATCTAGATTTTTTAGATAGACTAATAGATATAATTATAATCTTATTAATATTCTTTATATCATTGACATGATTTATTACATAGTGGGCTATATCATTAAGTGGGCCACTTTCATCACAATTCATACTTTCAAGTATATATTATTCAATAACAATCAAATCAATTGATTAAAACTATTAGGAATTTAATAATCTAGAATTTATTACATTGTTTTAATAAGTTCTTGAATTATAGTCTAGTTTTCAATACTTATTATAATATCTAATAGAAAATGCTTTTCTATTAGGATTTTCCTCTATTATGATACTTATTGTATTGAATCTGAATATTAATCTTTTATTAAAATAATATATCCATTACTTCCTATTTAGTAAATATTTCTTTTTGATATAGTTGAATCTTTTTTGTGTATTAGTATTTGCTCAATACTTTATTTGCTTTCCGAAATATATAATTTTCTGTATTCAAAAGTGTATTTTCATATATTAATCTTTTTATATTTTTAATTAGAACTAATATAGTTTTGAATATGAATATAGAAGAGTTTGATTAATAATAAGTTGTTCGAGATTTAATTAAAATTGATTAAGAAAAAGCTTCAATGGGATTATAAAGGGTCTAAGAGATTTAAAGATTTGAATTAAAAGAAAAAGGAGTAGATATATAAACTCTAATATTTAATTTTGAAAATATAACTTCAGAATCAAATAGTATCAATTTAGTTTCTTGAAATTCAGCTTTTATATTCTGAATTGTAATTGGTTATTGATATATACCTTTAAAAATTATAACGTAACTTATGGTGAACCGGGTCATATGGGGAACCAGATTATAAAATTCAATTCTCTCTATGTGATCTTGTTCTACGAGCTACACATTCATCCAATTCCAACTCTAAATCACTTAAACTATTCTTTAGCTTTTCTTCTTCA
>PQXI01000415.1:0-19849 GCA_004786145.1 Botrytis paeoniae | reverse complement strand
TCGATCGCAACGATCACACTGCTTAAATAGTTCCTTATCTTAGCACGTCTAAATACTCTTAGGGAGGTCCAGAACAGACGTTAATTAATATAAATAAATAAAAATAAAAATAAATCAAAAGAAGATACTACTATTCTTCATAATATTGTTTTCAAACATAGGGACAAGAATACCACCTATCTTTACACCGATGCCTCCTCCACCGAAAAGGGAATAGGTATTAGGGTAGACATAGTTACTATTCAATCAAACAATCGAATTCTTTATCAAGAAAGAAGCAATATTAGCATTAATCAATTAGTATACAATAGAAAGCTCTATAGAGTTATAAAAGCTATCGAATTTGCTAGCTTAATTGCTAGTATTGACAAGAAATTCAAAATATATTCAGATAATCAAGCCAGCCTATACCATTTAAAATCACCATCAGACCATCCCGGACAAGTATATCAGATTCAAGCAATCAAAGCAACAGAAATTATCAAAGCAAAAGGAGCCGAAATATCCCTGAATTGAATTCCAGGACATACATCAGTTAAAGGAAATGAGCTAGCAGATAAACTAGCAAAGGAAGCAACCACTATACAAGCTACCTCAAATGAAACAAGTTTTGGATTATTAGGCATGATTATCAAAGAACACTCTTCTGATCAATGGCTTACTATCCTCAACCAATACGAGCTCAGATCAAACCAATCCCCATCAACATACTCAAAGCTATTCCCATGGAAAACAGAACCGAAAATCAACCTACCAAGCGGAATTAATTGAAATACTACTAGCGCATTCTTTCAACTCAAATTAGGTCATAGATATATCAAGTCCTACTTACATCGTTTCAAACTCACCAATAACAAATATATATGTAGTAATATTGAGGCCCCACAACACCTCCTTATTAGCTGTCCTATATATAAAGTAGAAAGAAAAGCAATCTTTAAGAAAATCCCATTATCCAAAACCACTATACAATTCCTACTCCATACAAAAGTAGGTATTGAATTAGCTATCAAATTCATCAATATCACCAAAATCACTACAAGAGCATAGCATCTAACAAGAGCTCTTGAACAAGAAGTAATAGAGGAAATAATAGGAATAAAAGAGAAGAAAGGATATATAAGTGAGGAAGAAGGAGTACAGGAAATAAGAGAGGGATTTAATCTCCTTAAAATTTCTTGATTTTCATTATTTTCTTATTATATACAACGCGTATAATGAGCGGGCACTGTTCCCTAGCATTTATTTTTACTTCCCTAATTAGATTATATCCAATATTGTAGATTAAAAAGTTACCTACTAGGCCCCAAAGGCCTAGCCGTTCTACATAGTCATAGACTAAAGATAGACATTAATACAATCAATCAATTAATCAATCAATCAATACAGGCTGGACATTAAGGTACAGCTTTAGTACTAGCCGGGAGGAGATTATAAAGACAGAAAATGTAGAGCGGGTACTTAAAGCCCTTCATACAATAAGTATATATAGATTAGAGAAATGGTTTATATATACAGTCCTATAAGTACCTCAAGATTTTTATTATCTTAAAGGAGCTCCTGCCTTTATGTCTACAGAGCTTATCAAGGAGGAGATTACAGCTCAAACCGGTAAGCAATTAATCAACTACTAACTAATATATAACAGGGTTAATTCAATTACTAAAAGAGTCACCTAAATCATTAGCTTTAATATTACAATATTGTGATTCCAACTATTCAATAGCAGCTCCTACTCGATCCTCTTAGAGAAACCATAGGAAATTCAATTTCACAGTACTAACTACTTAGAGTACTGTAATCCCTTCATTTGTAATAGAGTTTTACAATACTTAACATATAGTAAACTAAATATTAAACATAAAAGTATATTCATATACCAATAATATACTAAAACAGCTCAATATACCAATTGCTATAAACCCTTCCGTATTAACTATTTCAACTACCCAATTGCCCCTAGGGTTTATACTAAATAATAGATTGTTCTGATTGCAAAGAAATTAGTTATAATCAAAGCTATTGATAGAAAAGATTATAAAATACTATACAGAGCAGATATAGATAAGGCAAATCATACCCCTACATTATTTCAGTTATTTAAAATAATAATTGCAGAAACCCTAATCACTTTAGATACAAGAATCACAGTATATGAGAACAAACGCTTTAGCAAGTGTTTACGCAGGTTTAATATAAATTTGCCGATTATATTAATCATATTATATACATACACAGCTTGCAGTTAGAGTCAATGGAATCTCAATATAGAAACACTAGCAGAAAAAGTCTTTATCCTAATAGATCTAGAGATGATTAATACAAAAAACTTTATAATAATTAATACTACACCCAAATCATCTCTATAAGTAATATAACTAATAAGTATATTCAAAGAAACAAAAGCCTCATTATTATTTGGGTGAATATAGACCAGGAATACGCAAACCACATTACATTATTACAATTAGTAGTAGAGGCTTAATTAGATATAATCTATATACAAAAGCTAAGACTATACTAGAACTCAATAATACAAAATCACAATATATATAATCGATATCAGCCGATCAACAACTGGAACCTTCAAGGAGACCTGGAGAAGAACAAGTAGAGCCCTAGAGTTATGATATATATTCACAAAAACATGAACCTGAAAGTAGAGCAAATAAATCGACTTGAAAATAGAGATCTATTCTGAATAAGAGTTAATAAATACTTAATCCTGAATGTCTATAGAGCCCCATGCACTTTAGATATTATTAATTATATTACACACTTAATCTCAAATGAATACATAATTATAGAAAGGGACTTTAATATAAAGCATAATCTATAGAAACCGGGGGTGATCACAGTGAACCAGGGGGCACAGCTTACAACTTGGGCAGACGAGCAGGGTATAGAGTTTATAGGTATCCCAGGTATACCCACTCATGTAAGAGAGCATATAATAAATCTGATCTTCTCTAATATACCATTCGCTCATACAGAAGTACTAAAAAAACTCTATTACAGATCTAATCATATTACTCAGATCACTACTCTAACAAATCATAGAACAATAGAGTGGGATCAATATCATTACCGAATAAAGGAAACAAATCTGTTCAGATTAGATAAGCTAATGATCAACCAGCTAGCTCATCTTAATAAGATAGATATTCAGACTATAATTAAAATCGAGACTTACATTAGTATACTTACGAATACGCTGGATAGAGTGATTCAAGCAATCAGCAAGATCGATCGGAAGGCAGGAAAAGCCTTGCTGTAATAAACAGATAAATGTAGAGAAGCTCACTGAGCACATATAGGAGTACAGAGGGGATCAGACCCGGAAAGAAAAACTGATGCTATCTATCTCTTACAAAAGGTAATACAACAAGCTAAGAGATTCTATTAAGCAATATGTTTAGATAAAGTCAAAGACAACAAAGAACTCTATTGAGTCATGAGATAATACAAACTAATCCCCAAAAGTAATACAAGATCCTCTATTCTGATAATTGGGAAACAGAAGATTTGTAATATAAAAGAGAAAGCAGATGCTTTATTTACAACAGTTCTAGATCGATTTAGAGCAGATAATGATCTACTAAATAATCCATTACTCAATCAAATACACAAAGGGATACTCCTCTGAAAAAGAATAATCTCGATGGAAGAAGTGGAAAAGCATATTATAGAAGCTATATATACTATATTAGAAGTGAACCAAGTCATTATGCGGCTCCTTAAAGTATACTAGCCGAGCGTCAAATCACTAATCCGGGAAATATTTGTATTATATTTAGCTCTAAACTATTACCCAAAAGGATAGAAGCTAGCAAAGGTGGTTATAATCTTTAAGGTGGGTAATAAGGACAAAATATTATTACGGTTGTAACAGCTAATAGCCCTAATCTTCTGTATTGATAAGGATCTCGAATAGTACATAGCCAGTCAAGTATCCTGGACAGCCCTGAGATATAAGATAATCAGCCTGTAGTACTATAGAGCGCTCCCCAGAAGATCAGGTATAGATCTAACAGCTGCTTTTACTCATAATATAAAGCTTATATTAGCAACTAGTAATGTGATTTCAATCATTACTATAGATGTACAGGGAGCTTTCGATATTCTTCTAAAATGCTAACTCTTAAGCCAAATAATCAAACAAGAATAACCAATTCTACTACTCAGACTGATAGACTTATTCCTTATAAATAGAACAGTCAGGATAAGACTTGAAGGTATTACAATAAAGGAATATCTGATAATATGTAGTACCCCTTAGGGATCCTTATTATTATTTATTCTTTATATACTCTATCTTACTGAGCTCCTCAATCGAGACATCAAATATCGCTTTGACTATACAAATAACATTGCGATCTATTACTTCTCCAAATATCTCTCTACAAATACTAGGATTCTATAACAATAAGTATAGTAGATTATTAGATAGAGTAAAGAGAATAAAATTCTATTTGCTTCTAAGAAGTTTGAACTATTATATATAACTAGATAATATAATACTACCAATTTACTATTAATAGTAAACCCAGATCTAATAATTATACTAATACTAATTGCAATAAGTGAAAGCACTCAACCAACTTTGAAATAATTAGAAGTCTTCTTCAATTACCAGCTCTCGTTTCTACAATATATCAAAACGCGTATAGCGAAAGCTATAAAAGTAGTCTCTCACATTAGATCAATCGCCCGCACTCTATATAGACCACCAGCTTTCTACCTTAGGAAAGCAGTAATTATCTACATCCTCCCAATAGCGCTATTTGACACTGAAGTATAGTACGCTGATAAATATAAACCTGAACTGAATCAAACAATCACAAGTATAGATATTAAAGACCACCTTCTTTATATTAACAGAGTGATCAATACTACTATAAAAGGAGCGATTTCGATATACAAAACTATATCAATCATAGCTCTTATCAAGGAAGTCAGCCTGCCATTAGGGATAATTGTATTAGAACACGCTAAGCTACAATTCGCATTATATTTAAAAACGATCGATAATTAGTACTTGCTAATGAGCCGTTTGAAGTCTATAATACAAAAACATGGGCGAGAAGCAGATATAGTTAGAAAACCCCTCATGAGAATCCAGTGATTCGGTTTCCTTATCTCAGAGACTCAATGACCTAAGTTACTCTACTTGTATTTCTCGATAGATTACAGAGTGAATTCAATGGAAAAACTAATTAAAAAAGAAGCAGCTTAAGCTTTCAAAGAATAATAGTAGTAACTTCTATTTAAGAACTATACAATCTTCTCCAATAGATTAGAATAAATTATTAATTGTAAATACTATATTAGTTATAGATATATAATATATTGTAATAATATTTAACTAATCTCCGGATTCAAGTAGATCCGAAGCAATTTATATATATTCGATATAGAAGCGATTAGAGTATAATATAAGCTAGAGTATCTGATCAGCTTATTTAAAGATCCCCCAGGTAACCGGATCTGGATATATATTAACAGTACATCAGTTATCTGGGGTGTACACGGAAGCATGCTACTCACAACATAATAGGCTTTTCACAAATGCCATAAGGCAATGAAATAGTTTGATATCAGAGTGAAATGGTTACTTAGTTATATAAAAATCGAAGGCAATAAGGAAACAGATTGCCTAGCAAATACAAACACAATTGGACCTATGGACTAGGCGATTGACAAGTTATTAATAATTAGTGGTATTTGGACAATCGTTCGCCAAAAGTACCAATACGCAGAAACTGATTAATAGAAAGAGGTGAATATTTCTCTATCTACTAGTTACAAAGATTGATCTTCTAGATATAATACAAATGAGCTAAAGGAATTAACTTTGTTAAGAGTAGTTCTATATCAACTACTAGTTATAAAAATAGATCACAGCGATTTCGCTGTTTACTACTAGAGATTCGATTATCAAAACAGTAAGCTGAACTGCTCATATAATAGTATAAAAGAACTATATTACTTCTTCAAATACGTAATAAATAATCTCAAGCACTCGGACTAGCCCCTTGCTCCCATAGAGATATATTCTAATAAACAGATAATCATATATATTAAAAAACTTTTATATATATCTAACAAACTCATTCAACTAATTACAGACTCAGAATTCTATACTCAGATCTATCCCAATTACTAAAGAACCTCAGGA
This sequence comes from Botrytis paeoniae, assembly GCA_004786145.1. Taxonomy (NCBI): domain Eukaryota; kingdom Fungi; phylum Ascomycota; class Leotiomycetes; order Helotiales; family Sclerotiniaceae; genus Botrytis; species Botrytis paeoniae. Next base: position 13,671 of record PQXI01000415.1, on the reverse strand, counting down.
AAAAGGATTACCCTTTCAATAAAGCACCTACCCCCCTACATTTATTATTCAATTGATCACTCTAACTCACTCTATCTCTAAAAACCGCAAAACACAATCCAAAATATAATACAAGAATTACAATGCTTAACTAATCATACAGCAATTCATCCCTACTTCCTCTCCTTCAACTAAGGGATCGAAGCCTACAATAAGCCTATCCATTTGGGAATCAAGCTCTACTCTAACAACAACCCAGATCAGATATACCCTTCTGGAAACAGAAGCAAATCGCATCCACAGAGGAGCGAACAGCCCCTAGCATTGAAGCTAAATTGTTAAATTCGATCGCGATAATCACGCCGCTTAAATAGTTTCTTATCTTAGCATATCTAAATACCCTCAGGGAGGTCTAGAACAGACGTTAATTAATATAAATAAATAAATAAATAATCAATATCTTACTAGTACATACTCAATCGATATAGTTTATTTAAATCGACTAAATATACTTACATATAAATATCGAATCTATATAGATTCAATATAGAGATCTACAGCTGATAGAAAATCTGTTCAAGGAGTAGTAATCATTAGATATAATGAAGCTGTAATATGGTTTTCAATAAAACAAAAATCGATATCTCTATGCATAATAGAAACTGAAATCATAATAGCTAATAAGAAAACAAAAGAAATAGTGTAAATAGAAAAGCTAGTCAAAGATTTAAATGAACACTCTAAAAGCGAGCTCTTTATTCCAACTCTATATTACGATAATACAAGCAGAATTAATTGAATACAAGAAAATAAGTTTCACAGCAAAGCAAAAAATATCGATATTCGCTGGTATTACATTCGAAAAGATATGGTTGATTCCAAAAGACTATACATCACATGGATTCCAGGAACTAATCAAACAGTTAATATCCTCACGAAGCAATTGATATACTCAGGCTTTATATTCCACGGAAAAGGCCTAGGATTGGATCTGGAATACTAAAATATAATGAAGTCAAAGAGAGTCAACTAATACTAGTCTTACATTCATCGAAATTAATCGATTTGATTGATTTAGTCGATTTGATCAATTAAAATTAAATTGACTAAATGAATTGATCAAATTGATCATATTAACCAAAAACCACCAAATTGATCATATTGACCAAAAACCATCAAATTGATCATATTAATCAAAACCACCAAATTAACCTAATTGATAAAAACCACCTATTTCATTAATTTCATTAAATTCACCAGATTCACCGGATTCACTCAATTCATCGAGTTCATCAAAAACTGTCCAAATTGATCAATTTGATCGATTTACATTAAATTGACCAAATCAATTAACCATATCAACCATTTCGTGTAAATCACGTGGGATAACAGATAAGCTGAAGGTCTGTTTACACAGAATCAGATTTACGAGATTTACTATAGGAAAATAGTAACACTAAAATCCAAGAATAACGAATTCGAAGTTACTCCGTTAGTATACCAGATTAGATATATAAAAGGGATCTTACAAATCAGATTCCTTTATAAAACTCTATATAGTATTTCACCTGACATAAGCAAAGGAAACCGGATTCAAAGAAAAGCATTCTTGTATTGCAATACAATAATAGATTGTAGGGTTATCGAACTCCAATGGAGATATAGATACTACGAACAATATTGGAATATTGACACTATCGCAGAAGTTAATAAGGCTCCTTACAAATATGTATATAGAATTTATATGATTAGATAATAGATTTCTATCATAGAGGGAATATTGGAAATCATATGTGTAGTATGTGTATAGCACATACATATCATTACAAAACTCTTCTCTCCGAGTTTTCCGGATACGTAGACCACATACAATATATACAATATCATATTCTATGCGTAACTTGCTGTCTACTTCTGATAATATTACTAGTATTAAGATTGACTTGAAAAAACCAGATACAATAGAGTGGGACAAAGTTTTCAATTGAATAGTTTAATATTCAAAGAACGAATTTCAGTGTAGAATCTTCAATACAAATGATACGGAGAAGGAATTAGGGTTGGAAGATCAAATTGAAACTATCACTTTATTTAAGAAAGCTAAGTCTCAAGCTAAGAGCTCAGTTGTTTAAAAAGATAATAGGATTAATAAAATCACCAAGATATTTGAAAGCTTTACTACAGGCATTCTAAACAATAAAACCCTGCTGAAAACTAAAGGGAAAATAGTAACACTTGATCTAAAATCGAACCATAGATTACCTCTTGCTATTCGAACTCCAATAATATTTTATTATTCTTCTACAAATATCTACAATATATAGGATGAGTTTCAAAAAGAGTATGAGGAGGTCAATACAATCTATAAAAAGATCTACTACTTTTGTAATAATCAATACCCTGGCAAAGCTAATTATGCTTTCAAAAAAGACTATTCTATCTTTAGAGAATTTGTTGATAAAGATTATATTTATTATAACAAATATGGCTTTGTGTTTTGGGGACTTAAAGAAGCAAAAGAAAACCCTACATCCATAATCCATGATAATAGATTTTAAAGAACTCTTGCTAAGACAATAATCCTAAAAGCAAAGGCTTATGCATAGGATAAATCAACAAACGAACCAAAACAAGTTAAATTCATTAAGGATATTTTCACAAATAAAGTCCTGCTTATCAATAATTCACTAGATTATACTATAGAGGAGTTTATTAATACAATTAAATCCGAATTAAGGAAAAAAGGTTGATCTTTATATAATCTCAATAGAGTTAACAAAACACAAAGCAAAGCCTCGCAGAAGCCAAATGTAACACTTGCCAAGAAAATCTTTAAATACACTCACTTAATATTACCTATCAATACAACTCCTCAGGGCAACCAAGAACCAATAGTGATACTAGAACCGGAACAAATGGATATTCAGAACACAAATAGTTCTAAAATAGTCTACAAAAAAGTACTTAACAAAATCAGGAAACCAAAATGAAGAATAATATCTCAAGTCATACAAAACCATTATAATACAATTAAGAAAGTTAATAATAATATTCTATCTATACCAATTAGTATCTCTCTAGATTTAATTATTAGGGAATACCTAGCAATTTGAAAGAAATGGATATTCAAGGTAAAGGATTCTACAAGACCCTTGAATCTTGATATTAATATAATTAGTCTTATCAACCAGCTTTTAATAAATCTTAGACCTAAGAGATTTGAAATTATAAATTATATAGATATGATTTATATTATTGAAAATAATCGAAAAAACCTTCCAAATATTAGAGTTATAGTAAACAACCAAGACCCAATCAAAGCTATACCAGATTCAAAATTAATAATCAATTTGATTGATTTGATATTAGCTAGAAAACTTAATTTACCTATTAGCTCAATTTATACAACGATTATGGGTATTAGCTTAAATCAATTGAAACTAAAAGGAATTTATAGAGATATACGAGTTGCTTTAGAAGAAGTTTTGAATATAGTGAATATCTATATTATAGAGAATGTTTACAATGATCTGCTGTTAGGTATATCATAGTTTATTACTAGAGAAGTTAGTTTTACTTATTGAGATGAAGTCTAATACCTAACTATTGTAAATAATGAAAGAAAAACTTAAGCTAGTATTTGGAGTGTAGGATAAATAACAACTCAACAATTTATAATTAATAAAATCTTGGAAAATTAGGTATTAATACATTAAGGGGACAATGTACTAATAGCTCCTCGAATCTCTTAAATACTACTAACTTTACTTAATCTAAACAAAGTTATAAAATATTTAAGCAAGATTACTTTTCGAAACTTTATAAATTATTTAGTCCTAAGTTTTAAGAGTTTTGTTTCAATATATTAAGAAAGTCAAGCTTATATGAAAATATTATTTCGATAGAATCCTTTAAGAGATTGTTTAATATCGAAATCGGAAGAGCGAGCTCTAATCAAATAAATATATTATATAAGAATAAAGCGATCAAAGTCCGCTCTTCAAATTAATCTGATAACCCTACCAGAGAAGTTTCTGGGGGAAAAGAAGATTAATTAGAATACTATAAATTGAAATTTCTGTACCAAAAATCAACTAGAAAATGGAAAGACTTTCTGATATCTTGTTTCAATAAAAAACCTAAAGAATATCAGCTTACTCTAAAAAGAATGAAAGCAATTAATTACAGTCAAATCCTAACAGATTTGGAAAGGGATTTGCTAATAGCTTGTTTACTTAATCGAGAAGGTACATTAGTATTTAACTGGACTCATACTGACCAAGTATAAGAGGAAGTCGCTTTACCACAAAGGATTAGAACTATCCCTTATAAAGCATAGCAAACACCAGGATTCCTAGTACTAAAAGTCTTAGTAAAAATAGTTTCTATAATATTATAAGATAGAATAAAGCAAGGAGTGTTTGAATATTACAATGGATCCTATTGCAATTTATGGTTTCTAGTAAAAAAAGAAGACTTTAGATACTTATCGAATTATCAATGTTGTAGTTAAACTCAATAGGCATATAATTCGAGATGCAAACTTCTATCAAACATCTAGCCAAAACCATTATCCTGGGCCTTTAAAAGGAACAAAATACCTGCCTCTGGATCGTTACAGGAGTCTACAAGGCTATGCCACTAAAGTCTTTCATTATAATCCATAGCCAGACATCATCACCCCGAGCTCATAATAACTATATCTACGGATATCCCGAAGCCATATTATATACAATACACATTAGTGCAATCGCTGTAACGCCCCAAGCTGCTTGGCTCGAGAATGCTATCACAGCAGAATCAGAGAGGATCGGAGAGCTAGTGGCTATCTATAGGGATGGCGGGCTCCCTAATCAATCTCAAGGATCGCTTCTTAAGTATTGTTCCGAAGAGAGTATAGATTAGCAACAAAAGCGTTAGCCCTTTCTCAAGCTTATTCAAGCGCGGCCAAAATACAATTAAGACAGCTATAAAAACAGCTATCCAGAAGAAAATCGATACACAACAAAAGCGCACTGTAGATAAGGCTCTAGTATTCATTAGCTTTGAGACAATCCTTATACAATTTGTAGTACAATTTGTGGAACAGGATTTGAGCTGATTGGCAGGAGAATTGGTATGCAGAGTACTAACAGTCATTATAGAAGGCACAAAAGGGAATTATAACTTGAAATTAGTAATAGAAAGCGTAAAGCCAACTACACAAACATACACAGGGATGCTGCGAACTCCCAAAACTGTGATTGCTACTCTCTCCGGTTTAACTAAAAAAGCAGGGGCTGCAAACGGGCTCAAGCGGGCAATCAATAGGGCACTAAGATTGGAATGTATGGACGAAAGATTCTTTCTTTGATTCAATAAACAAACCAAGATGGAGTTATTCTTATGGGGGATTAGATAGACACTGGTAAAGGTGATCCTAGAGATTACTACTCTAGGGGCCAGAGCTATTGCAGTAATGACATCCATTTGAATTGAATGAGTAGTCACAGCCTCCCCCGAAGCCCGAATAATCCTTCTTACGAATAAGCAATAGGCTACAACAGCTATTAAAGCTATAGATCTAGCGATTAGTAAGCCATAATATATATATATAATACTAGGGGTTCCAATAACTATTATCAATCTCCTAGAAACGCCTATGGAGATTAGGAAAAAACAAATGAGGGAAGAAATCTGGTATCAGACAGGGCTATGTTTAGTATGGGTAGTGAAATCCAAGTTTAAAGCAAATGAGCAGAATCGGATCACTTGGATATTATCCTTTTAGGAGTAATCACAACACTGCAATCTATTTAATGAGATTCAAATGTTTCCTGCAAATAAAAAACAAGCCTTGGGAAAACACAACCCAGGATGTCAGTAATATTGTGAAAGCTGGAAATGCATGAGAGAAGCGGTATACAGAAAGTGCGTACACCCACTATCTATTTATAAGCCAGCCGGGAACTATAATTACCCAATATAGTACATAGAATACCGCGGGCCCTTTTTAGTGGATCATAATAACTGCCCCATTAAGCTCCAGTGAGTAAACGGCAAGATAATGCGCCCAGATCGAAAGCAGATCCAGATTATTCGATGAGCAGGGGAGATCAGTACTATTATCACTTCAGCACTAGTAATAATAGTTCAAATACTGGTGCTGGTATAAGGAAGGAAAAGGAAATCCAGAATGGATGCAGTTTCCCGATACGAAGATGGCAGTAATTTGGAAAGTGATATTGGAGGAGAGCAAGTGAATGATATTTTTGGCAGCTTGATGGACGAAGAGCGGGACGCGTAAGGTTAATGTATTACCTGTAGTAGAGTAGTAAAGATTAATAAGAACCTTAATCTCAAAGCTTTAAGCAATCAGGCTATAACTGGGGGATATGATACAATAATGAAAGATCTATATGAATAAATCGAACCTGCTATCTATTGCCTGAATAAACATACGGAAAAGCCTCGTACTACACACAGCGGTACTGCAATAAGCGTTCGAGAAGAAGATCGATGTAATATGTATACAAGAGCCCTAGATATTCAATACGCATACCCAAATATATAATGAATATCAATGCTTATCCCCAATGACTTTCTGAAGGGTGAGTGGGACAAGCAAGAAAGGACAGGGGCGTTTACAAATAATAACATATATCAGAATTGAGACTAAACTATAAGTGCTATAATTAGTAGGAGAGGAGCATAGAGATTATATATAGCTTTTTATAAATGGAATTAAACTGCTAAATCTATATAGAGAATCAAACACCTCGGGAGTTCTAGAGATAATCCTTGATCTGATATTGACCGGGGACATGATTATTGGGGGAGACTTTAATACTCATTATATACTATTTGAGCTAGGCGTGAATATAGTATATAATGGCAATCGGCTCGCGGAATGGTTTAGTGATAGAGGCCTTAAGTTCACAAACATCCTGAGGCAAGCAACATACAGGGCAGGATATATAATTGATCTAATCTTTTCCAATATTCCAGGAATATATACAGAAATAAGGGCTAATATGAATTACGGATTCAATCACAATATCCTCCTTATTATTATATAAAGAGCGAGCTCAGCATTGAGAACCTAATATATATACTATATCAGGGAAGAAGATCTACCTTTGTTTCAGAGAATGGTATCAGTTAGTATAGTGGGAATCAAGCGAGTGGCACAAATAGTTGCTATTAGTGTAGTTCTGGATCAAGTCGTTGATAGTGTACAGAAGGTATTACAACAGACAATTAGAATGATGGGAAGACTGGATTGGAAGATAGGCAAATCAGTCCCTTGGTGGATATCTAACTGCACGATCGCATGGGATGTATACCTTTGGAGCTGTATAACCAATAGCGATTATTCTATAGAGTACAGAGCCTTCCTAGTATATATAAGACAAGCCAAAAGAGACTACTAAAGGAAATTCCTTAATGAGATAAACTCCGATCGGAATCTATATAGAGTGATCGGATGGCATAATCTAAGTTTTGCATACCACTCTCCATCAATTATAGTAGGCGAACGCATAGCTATTTCGGACAAGGAAAAAGCTGAGCTACTACAAGCAGAGATTCTATAACACTTCAAAGCCATTAATGATCTCCCGGACTCCAAATAGGATCAAAGAGGGGGAAAACTACTCTGGGGGGAGTCCATTTTTATAGAGAAAGTGGAATGTAATATCATAGAGATTTCGAGCACATCTCTAGGAACCGATTGGATTACAGTAAAATTGCTGAAAGCTATTTGGGTGGAAATAGGCTCAGTGCTATATATCATCTTCAATAAATGTCTACAGCTCAATTATTTCTTTATAGTATGGAAGTAAGCGGAAGTAGTTATACTATCAAAGATAGGGAAAACAAATCAAACCTTCCCATACTTATAACAGCCTATCGCTCTCCTTTCCTGTATCGGGAAGAGCCTTGAAAGGATTATAGTAAGGTGTTTAGTATGAATAGCTCTGATATAAGAAATACTTAGCTTGCAATACTGTAGGGCCCTACTAAAACAATAAGCTATGGATCTGGTAGCATTGTTCGTTCACAATGTAGAAGTAGTGCTCAATAAAGGCTATGAGATTATAATGATTATACTAAATATATAGAGAGTATTTAATACTTTGTTTAAAAACAGACTTCTGAGATGAATAAGAGGACAAGGATTCCTATAAAGTCTGATTGCTTTGATCGACTCTTTCCTATCCCAAAAGCAACTCAGGGTTAAACTTAATACAATAATAACTAACTATAGTACAATGAAATGCGGTACTCCATAAGACTCACCTCTTTCACTAGTTCTATATATACTCTACCTCACAGAACTACTCCAGTAAGACTCTAAACTTCGATTTGGATATACAGACGATATCTGTCTATACCGATCATCAGTGAGCGTTCAACAAAATATTGCATTACTAGTAAAAAATATAAAAAACATATTCCATTAGGAGACTAGAAACAAAATAATCTTTGTATCCGAAAAGATAGAGATAATTCATATGATATAGCACAAATATTCCATCAACCTAGTATACAAAATAAACCGCGACTGCACCATTACCCTGATTGCACCAGGATTGGCTTTACAATGGCTAAACATATGGTTTGATTGTAAGCTCATATTCAAACAGCATATCAAAACGCGAGCAGCTAAAGACCGGAAATTGGCCCACTATATTCAAGGGCTAGCCCGGACTGCAAACAGACCTTCAGTAGTATTCTTATAAAAAGCAGTAATCACTTGTCTATACCCAACCCTATTCTACGGATCAGAGGTGTGGTACGCAGGACAAACAAAATCACCGGACAGCACCAAGATAGAACATTAATAGTAGTGAGTGCTCGATTAAAAGGAGCAATTCTTGTTATCAATAAGATTCTACGAATAGCGATCAAAGGAGTCCTCCCAGTCTGGCAGACAACCCCGAACTTAGTGATAATGAGAGACAGCATTCTCCTACTAGCAGAAGTAGTACTAAAATAAATAAAATGAAGAGCAGCCCTCCATGCCCAAACTATTAATCCAAAACATTCTCTATATCATCGAGGGATAAGAACCACCTACTCCTCCGGCAAAAGGGAAGACTAATTACAGCCGGCTAGAATAAAGGTCCAGATGATCAGTCAGTATCTCCCTCAAATCAAGGAGACAATCTTAGTAGAGCTTCATTATATACTAGGGTGCCAAACGAATCCTACAAGAGGCCTTACAAAAAAGACAGTGACCAAGCAATTCCAAGAATAGTGAAGCAAATATATATATAATCAGATCACTATCTTCTTAGATAAATTGAAACAGATTGATAAAGATAGTAGACAGATAGGATATGAATATGTTGTATATAGAGGACAGATTATAGTATGCGAAGGAAATGATGAACTGTATTACAACTCTTATATATTCGATGCAGAAGCGATTGGGGTATATTAAGGCCTCTAAGTAGCGATCAGAAATATCATTGATATAAAACAAATGGAAATTTGTATGTGTATAGATAGTATATCGGTGATATAGGGAATGAGAGGTATAGTCTTTATTATATTGTAATGGGCCTTCCTTAAATACTATAAACTGATGCAAATATATCTGATCCAGGTCAAGTAGTTATTAGACTATACAAGGATCGAGGGGAATGAGTGAGTAGATGCACTTACAGATAAAGGGACAAGAAGATCAGCCTTGGGATATACGAACCGACCTATAATGAGTGATATCCGCTTTATAGCAAAAATTGCTATAGAATTAGTAGTACAAGTATGGTGGATTAAACAGAAACTAACGCTCTCCAAACAATACTAGAAATGGGACTCAAGGAGTACAGACAAGTGCCCTAAGGAACTGGAACTTCTATAAGCGACCCTTCACTACATACTAGCGATTCACTTAGTACATAGCGACTTTGAAAGCTATCACCATCGATTTAAATATAAGGAAACAACGATTCATTGCTTATACAATACATACAAATCCTTCAAGCATATTATATACTATTACAAAGTCCTTGCGATTTATAAAACCTGGTTTTTAGATATCAAGCCAAAATTCCTACCCTACAATCAAGCAGCTTAAAAACGACTATTGAGATAGCTAATATACTCACCAGCCAAATTCGCTGAATTTATTACTACAATAGACTTCTACAAGAATATATACCTCAAAACGTTATTAAAAGAATAAAAAGAGAGAAGGAAATAAACCGATCGATCTAGGAGAATATAAATAGAAAATAGGAGGCGATTGATACAGTAAAGCTATATAAAAGAAAATCAACGTATACAATACACTGCGTAGTAATAGAATGTTTACAAAAGCTATCCTTATAGGATAAAGTAGCTTTCAATCAAAAATACTATAGGAGGGATCGGAAAGCGCGCACAGAGGCGTTCAGAGGATCGGAGACAAAGGTGCAAGTGCACCAGCTATTACTTGGGAGGCTACTGAGGGTATTGAGACCCCACCCCTAGGAAAGGGGGATCATGTAAATTAATATTATCCCGCAGTTAGCCCAACCGTAATGCCCCCTGGGAGGCTCGCCTATACGGCCCGGTTGAAAATTACTAATAATAATAATAATAATATAATAACAAATCCTACTTTAAAATCATTAATACTCTTATTTCTAAAAACGAGGAAAGAGTATTTCCTATATTAGACAAAAATAGTGAACTTGTTTTTATACTATTAAATTCTAAGAACAACCCTCTTAATAATAATAATAGCTCCCCAAAAACCTTATCCAAAGGCAAGAATATTAGTAAATCTATTCTATTAATTCTTCAAAGTAATAAGAGAATAGTAAGTGATATCAGAAATTCTACTTCTGCTAAGAGAAAGAAGATACCTAAGTGTGCTGTTGAAATGACTCGGAAAAGCAAGAGGAAGACTATACATCCGTAATCAGAAGTGTAATTATAATTTTGCCCAAATTGAACAAAATTATATCGTGCCTCTTTGATAGTCATAATTAGCTAATAAGGAATAAACCAATTCCTAAAAAACGTATATAAATAGTTGAACTATTGATGCTTGATTTTTATACAATTTTTTTCTTTTTTAGTTAATTTATCTTAATCGGAACAATTAAGTTATCAAAGTAAGAAAAAATGTGAATGGAAAAATATCCCTTATTAATCATGTGATTTCTGTAGCTAGTATTTATAGATTTTTTTTCAGTAAACTCGAAAAAAGGTAATCTATATTCTTATCTCCTATTTGATTATTTATGTTTTGATATGTGTATATTGTATAGCTTTCATTCGTTCTCTTATCTTACTATCGATATGTGACGATTCATTCTATTTACTATGTGTAGCCATTTAGGATTGCTTTAGTTCTATGGTATATGCGAAGGCTTTTCTTATGTGACCTCTACCACCATCTACTCTTTTATACTAATTTAATACCTTTTTCCTTACAAAAAGTATTTGATATATTATTATTTAACTTTTTCTAGTAACCTTCTATTTTACAAATAAGAATCCCCAATCAAGATCTAAACTTATCTATACTTAGAAGTTCTCCTTCAGATAGAATAAAACTAAAGCAAACAAATTAGATCTTTAATATAGCTCTAGTAAACAATAGTTCTTTTATATCACTAACTTATTGATATATCAAGAGAATGATTAGACTTATAGAATCTCAAAATACTGAGATAGCCCTATTTCGGAAACAGCTCTCTAATACTTAAAAAATAATTAAAATTTAACAAAAAAGAACTAAAAACAAAAGAATCAAATTATAAAATCAATTTGTCTTTAATATTAAGGAAATACTAAAGATAATATATAAAACAAAAGAAAAACCGAAGAAAAAGAAACTATAAGAACAGCTATACAAACACTCAATTAAAGAATCAGAAAAAGAAATTGAAAAAGAAGAGCTAAAGAATAGTTCAAGTAATTCAGAAGTGGAATTAGAGGATTGTGTGACTTGTAGAACAAGATTGCATATAGAATAATTGAAAAAGTGTTCGAGTTCCCCATATGTTACACTATATTAATATTAATAATAATCTTTTTATAATAGTAGTAGTAATAAATTTATAATCGATTCGATCTATATATAGCTATCTGTAAAGATTATACAATATATCTATATAACTCTAATTGTATAAAATAGATAGAAAAAGAAAGAAAAAACCTATCCCTTTTTAAAAAATCTTTAAATCTACTATTGAAAAAACCTATTCTATCTTAAAAACTTTAATAATTTTATTTATCCCTTTGAAACCTCTATAATACTCTACTTCTATATTTATCTCTATTATCCCTTTTTATCTTATTCAATTTTTTTTAATATATTAAATTCTATAATTAGTATATCACTATTTTATTATAAAGGGTATCTTTACCCTTAATTCTTTGAATCTTTTTTGTGATATTAATAAATCCAATTTTAATCCTATACTATAAAATATTCTATATTTGATCTTTTTTCTTTAATTCTCTAATCAGATTAAATTCTATTCGAAATCTATTATGTCTATTTCTATTTTATTTTACTAATATTACTTCTCAAGTAGAAATGAATAAGGTTCTATAGCAAAGAAGGTTTGTGATTATATAACTAATTTTAACTTACATTCAATATACTAATAATCTAAAATGAATTATATAATAAGTATAGAACAAATTATATTATCGATTTTTAATGAGATATATACTCTATATCATTAATGATTACTATTTTCTTCTTGAATAGCTAATGATATATTATATATCATAAAAAGAATACTATCGATATTGATATATTGCGATTTCTATCATACTTTAAAATTATTCTTTATTAATTATATCGAGATTCAAGGATTATTAATTTTTTGTATAAAGTAATCATAAATATTTCAAAGGGATTTCGTTTTCCATATTAATAATAATTGAGAATGTATTTTCAAAATAAATAAAGCTTTTTGAGAAGATTTTCCTTCTTCATTTTTTTATATCCAAAAACCTTTTTCTTTGTATATAAAATCTCTTCATAAGACCACTGAGTATTAAAAAACCTGAATTTTTATAGAAATCTTTAGGGAGTTTTTTATTATTAATTTATTTTATATAATTTCTTCATTTAGTAATAGTATTGATTATTTTAATTATTCTAAATAAATATAGTATACCTCTTCTTCTACATTGATTACAACAATTATTCAATCCGAATAAATATCAACTCAATGATTATAGGAAAAAGTGTAGAACAATTCTTTACTTCTAATATAATATAAATTAGAGATTTATTTCGAAAAAACCCTTCTTGACTTTTTTCGTGTTTTTTTTTTTGAGTGTATATATACAATATCATTCTTTTTACAATAGTTCTGAAATAATATTAATTTATAACTTTCATACTCATCCAGTATTAGCATTCAATACTTACTCTTTCTTCGATTTCTTATAACGTGTTTTATCAGTGAGTGGGTCACTTTCATCTCAATACATTCTCTTCTTTTTCAATATGCATTTTATCAACAATCTATAATGAATTCGAATAATCAAGAAGCCTGTATATTCCTTATTATTGAGGTTATTCAAAAAGACAAAAAAATAAGTATTCGAAAAGCTGCGAAGATATATAATATCCCGAATACAATATTATAGTATTGTGAACGGAAAAACATCCCTTGTCAATCACGTGACTTCTGTAGCTAGTATTTATAGACCTTCTTTCAGTAGACTCGGAAAAAGACAATCTATGTT
>PQXI01000414.1:0-20008 GCA_004786145.1 Botrytis paeoniae | reverse complement strand
ACGGGAGCTGCCTCTAGGGTCACGTGGAAGTGTCTAGAGATCTCTCGAGGTGGTTTAGACTAGACTTCAAGTAGGAATTCAATAAGGTTGTAACTGATTACAATTCTTGTAATTATAGTAATGAAACTAATGATTGTTCTTGAGTACGAAGCTCTATATTCAATGAAATCCCATTTCTTATATAGACCTTTGTTTTTTATAGAATCTTGAGGCTTTATTCTGCCTGGATCCCTTGGATCTTATGGATTTAAGTAAATATTCTTCGATTTTATAGATCCTCTAGATCCATTATGTAACCATTTGGCCATATGACACGGTATGTTGGATATCGTTGTAATATTATCCCCTTCTCAACTTAGCGCTTGCCCTAAGTGTTATATAGTTAGCAATTTCCTTGTATATATTAACTTTAGTGTTGTTCTTTTCTTTTCTATTATGCTACCTATAAGATCAAGGAAATATAAGAAACGTCTTAAACTCGCTTTATTGATCAAGCTCCAAGGTGATATTATATTATTTTATATCTATTGCGAAACGAACTCTCGTATATATATTGTTCTTAAGGAAAATTCATTTCGGTGTAGTGAATATATTCGTCAGAATGCGAAGTATAATATTTCTGGTCCTTTTACTATCGATCTTTGTAGTCTGATACAGGAGTAGGAGAGATTGAATGAAGAAGAAAAAAAAGCTGCTTCTCTTATAGTAGTTATTACTACTCAGTTTGCACATTTGCAAAAACAGTGTAAGTTTTTTTAGGTTTAAGGTAGCGAACTGATTTGTTGTGGTTTGAAGACTATGGATGAACTGGAGGAAGCGGAAGAGTAAGAAAAGTTGGAAAATGAGCGTGCTGGAAAGGGTAAGGAAATAACACTTGTCTCTGTTGCTGGCCCTGATAACGACTCCTTTGTTTTCAATTCTTCTTTAGATTCTTCGATTCTTGTTTTAATGGAATCTCCTTTTTTCTAGACAAATTCGAATATCTCTAATAAAATACCTTCAACTTCTCAGAGCAGTTGAGGTTTTCTTTTGATTCTTATGAATTTTCGGTATATGAATAATTTAATCATTTGATCAAATATTTGATTATATCTTTAACGTATTTATAATCTAGTATTATTTCAATATTGTAAACAGCGTTAGGGTTAACTGGTTCAATTTCTGTGATTAGTGTGTTTGGCGTTTCTGATAGTACTGGTTCGAGCAAGGATATATGGAATACTAGGTGAATATTCATTGTGTCTAGTAATCTTAATCAATAATTAACCATTCCTATTACCTTATCAATCTTAAAGAGTCCTAGTTTCCTATAATCGAGTTTATTACTTGATCTCTTGATTTCGATATTTCGTTATAGTAGATAAACTTTATCCCCCTCTTTAAGTATAGGTTTCATACTATATTTCGTATTATAGTAAACTACTATTCTGAATGATATAAATCTTAGATTAAGAGTAAGTTGCTTCTGTAAATCTTTTAATTGTTCGATTTATATGATTACTGATTTGGTATTTGCTTTTTGTAATATCGGAGTTTGATATGCTCTAGGATTAAACCCAAAATTAGCTCTTACTGATGTTATTTTCGTGGTTTCCGTTTCTGATATATTGTATGCGAATTATACCATAAATAATAGTTCTACTCAATTGTCCTGTCGATAATTTACATAGTATCTAAGATATGCTTTTATTGTCTAATTAATTCTTTTGGTTTGACCATCCGTTTGTGAATAAAATACTATAGATAGTTTTCTTTTAACACCCATAAGTGCTAATAAAGTAATCCAAAATTTCGAAGTAAAGAGCTTATCTCAATCCGAGATTATCTTATCTGGTACTCCATGTATACTTACTATAATCCTAAGGAATATATATACTAATTGCTCAGCATCCCATATTTCTTTGAATAATATCATATATACAAATTTCATTAATCTGTCTACTATATTAAGTATTACATTATACTCGATACCTGTAGTAGAGTCTTTCGAAAATAATAGTTTAATCACAAAGTCCTATGTAATGAACTTCTATAACTGAGAAGATATGTTTGGGGTCTGAAGCTAGCCATACAGCACATATTGTGATAACTTGTTTTATATACAGGTATCACAATTTCCAACAATTTCTTCAACTATCATTCTCATTTATAGAAAGTAACTAATTTCCCGTATTCTTGCAAATATCCTTATAATTCCTTGATGTCCATATACCGGCAATCTATATTATTCTGTTACAAATTCCTTAATCATTTGACTCGGAATATATACTTTTCCATAAAAGTATATAGTTTCGTTTTCTATTATAAATCCTGATTTTATTGTTTTACATATACATATAGCTGTAGCATTCTTATTGTAATATAATTGGATTTGGTTTTTGAGATGGTTGTTTTCTAATTAATGAGTCGCTGCAAGCTATAGTGTATTGTAGATTAGTGATTCGCCTTCCTTCTTGAATATAGTATATGATTCATACAACTTATTCTCTTGATATTCTGGTTTTCTGCTAAGAGTATTAGCTTTAGCGTTTTCTGATCTTTTTACATATGAAATCTTAAAATTGTAATTAGTCATAGTCTTTGACTATCTAATCTGTCGTTTATTTAACTGTTTCGTTATAGTGAAATAAACCAAGTTCTTGTGATCTATATACATCTGTACTGAGTATTTTGATCCTTCCAAATAAACTCGACATTCTCTAAATGCATTAACTATTGCTAGTAATTCTTTGTTATATATTTCGTAATTTAATTCGGCTAATAATAGTTTTTGAGAATAGAATACAATTGATTGCTATTTCTCTTTTTGATCTGATTGGCTCAAAACTACCCCTATAGCAAAATCTGAAGAATCCGTCTCCACTATGATTAGCTTCTCAGGGTTGAATGTTAACAGTATTGGCTCCTTTGCTACTGCTTGTTTGAGTGTATCAAATAACTTTTACGCCTTGGTGGTCTATTTGAAACTTTCTTGATCCTTCTTGATTAGATTGGTTAAAAATGTTATAATCCTTGAATAACCTCTAATAAACCTTTGGTAAAAGTTGACAAATTCTAGAAAGGATTATAATTCTTTAATCATATTTGGCTGCTTCTACTTAAGCACTGCCTTAACCTTATCTTTGCTCATTTTGAGCTTTTGGCTTGATATAATAAATCCTAAGAATTCTATTTTCTTGATGTAGAATTCATATTTGCTTGGTTTATATAGCAAATCAGCTTTGATTAAACTCTTAAGAATATTGCTAACATTTTTGATATATTGGATCTTGTTGTTCGAATATACTAGAATATTGTTCAAATAGTATATATAACAAATATTCAAATATTGTGATAGCACATTGTTCATAAGTCTTATAAAAATAGTTGGTGCGTTAGTTAGCTCAAATGGTATAACTTGATATTCGTATAACTCGTATCTTATCTTAAAAGTGGTTTTCCATTCTTTCCCTTCCTTCATTCTAATCAAGTGGTACTCATTTTGTAAATCCATTCTGATAAATATTGCTACTCCGTCTAATCAATCTCTTAATTCCATAGTTAATGGAAGTAAATATCGATCCTTTTTTATAAGTGTATTAAGCTTTCTATAATTCACAATTAGTCTCTTAGTATCATTCTTCTTAAGTACCCATATAATTGGATTTGCTACTTGGAATATAGATTCTCTGATCTATCCCTTGATCAAATTGTTGTTAATATATTCTTTATGCGTTTTTAGCTCATTGACTAACATTAAATAAATTGGAGTATACATAGGCATCTTGTCTTTCTTCAATATTATCTTATAATCCTATAGCTTATATTCTAATAAAGCCTTATAAATCCCTAGTTCTTTGAAAATATATTTATATTTCTTATATTATTCTGATATTATAGGCTCCTTTGTCTTGATTGCGATTTCCTGTTGTATTATTGGTTTCTATATTTGTAAAGAAGGTATACTAGTCTTTACTCTTAATAGAGAACCCTAGACTGGATGTTCTATATCGCCAGTATTGTTTATATTCAACTCTCCTTGGTGTATATTATATCTTGCGAACACCTTTAGTATATCTCCATAACCGCTTTTGTACTAATTAAATATTATTATTCCTTATGACTAATTTATTCTGGGATTATATACCTTCAATCATAGTATTCCTAAGATGATCTATTGTTAATCTAATAGTATAACGTTAAGCTGGATAATCTCTGTATACTGAGTTATATTCATTCGTACTAGTTATATCTCCTACAAAATCTTTTTGTCAGATCCTGCTGACTGTCTGTCAATTAGTTGTAATCGATAGAGGTGTTGTTTCATCTAGAGTGGTATTCCTAAATACTGTATAGCTTTTGATGTAATAAAATTTCCTATAGCCCCTGAGTCTATCATAACTACTTGTATATATCCA
This sequence comes from Botrytis paeoniae, assembly GCA_004786145.1. Classification (NCBI taxonomy): domain Eukaryota; kingdom Fungi; phylum Ascomycota; class Leotiomycetes; order Helotiales; family Sclerotiniaceae; genus Botrytis; species Botrytis paeoniae. Next base: position 15,611 of record PQXI01000414.1, on the reverse strand, counting down.
TTTATCTTGACTTTACAATATATTTGTTCTGTTTGTCCTATAGTATTTAATTGTTGTATAACTTGTTCTTTACAAGTTCTCTTAGTTTGGTGGTTTTTAGCCTTTCTTTTCTTAGGAAACTATCCGATTGCTTTTTTATTTGATTGGTGAATTCCATAGAATTCATTATAATAAGCAGTTCAGTTTAGTATAGTATGTTTTGCTTCTATATTATTCTGAGGACTTCCTTTTACCTCCTTTTGAGGGCTCTCTTTTGTTATAGAGAGTGTTAGAGTTCGGAAATACTCTTATTCCTATAAATCTATAGCATTCATGCTTTCCTGGTTTTATGGTAATTCCTCGAGCAATTGCTGGAATTCTTCGCTAGTGAAAGTATTGGTGTTTTCAGTTGTAATTGTATTTTCTTGGATTATGAAGGTAGCATTGAGTTAGCCCTTGTCGAACTTAGATTTGAAATTACCCTTCTTTTCTCCTGCCTTCTTGCTTCTGCAATCTGTTGCTTAGTGCCCTGCTTTTCTATATTCAAAGTATAAGTTGTTCTCTTGTTTTTATCTCTTTTTTGAATTATTATTCCTGTTTGCGTGATATGTAGTATTTAGTTTTATAGGATCTTTATATTCTTGTAGACTGTATTGTAGTCTATTCTTATTTTTGCGATAGCGCTCTTACTTTTGATTTCCCTGGGGTTTGTATGATTTCTGGCTTTATCAATATCGATAGAAACGATTATCTGATTTGATGGAGTTCTGAATTAGATTGTTCAGATTTGTATTCTCGGCAGATCTTTCTAACTCTAGTTTGACTTCTGGTTTGAGTCCTTTATGGTAGTGACTTATGATAGTGGTTTCGTTTCATTTGGTTGTTTTAGTATATTTTCGAAACTTTGTAGTATACTTCAATATTGATTCTATTTGTTTGAGGTTGAAGATCTTATCTTCTGTTATCTCTAATTCATTGGAATTTCCGAAGATTCTATAAATCTCTATTTTGAATCCTTTAAAACTATTGAAGATTATTTGAATAGGTTGTATACAATCCTTATCGTTATACTCGAAATAGTTGTACAAATATAATTGAATCCATTTGATTGCTTCTCCTTGAAGGTATGATGCAGCCTATATACTTTGGATTCCTTGGTAGTGAACTTGTCCTGATTAAATCGAAAATAAATCTCAAGTTGTAAAAGGAAAGTATTGAGTTCTTATTAACTATCTTGGTATTTGTTTGGTAAGGCGATCTTAAGGATTTCATTGATAGTGATCTCCTTTGGAGTGTCGGTCATCTCGATGTTATTAATATCTTCTATAAACTAACCTGTGGAGGTATCTCTGGATACTATATTAGCAGTTGGTTATCGAATCGGTATTTGAAACAGAAATAATGTTTAAAGTGTTACGGGAGCTGTTTTTAGGGTTATGTGGAAATATCTAGAAATCTCTTGAGATGGTTTAGACTAGACTTTAAGTAGAAATTCGATAAGATTGTAATTATTTGTAATTCTTGTAACTATAGTAATGAAACTAATAATTATTTTTGAATACAAAGCTCTATATTCAATGAAATCCCATTTTTTATATAGACCTTTGTTCTCTATAGAACCTTGAGGCTTTATTCTACCTGAATCCCTTGAATCTTATGAATCTAAGTAAATATTCTTCAATCCTATAGATCCTCTAGATCCATCACGTGACCATTTGGCCATGTGACGCGGTATGTTGGATACCGTCGTAATATAGCGATATCTAGACAATTATTTACTAAAAGTATTGATATATAGAAATTGATTAATAAGAAAAAATGAATACCTCTTTATCTATTAGTTATAAAGATTAATCTCCCAGGTATAATACAAAAGAGTTAAAGGAATTAACTTTGTTAAAAATAATTCTATATCAACTACTAATTATAAAAACAGATTACAGCGATTTCATTATTTATTATTAGAGATTCGATTATCAAAATAGTAAACTGAACTACTTATATAACAATACAAAAGAACTATATCATTTCTTCAAATATATAACAAACAATCTCAAGTATTCAGATTAGCTTCTTATTCTTATAAAGATATACTCTAATAAACAAGCAATTATATATATCAAGAAACTCTTATATACACTTAATAAATTTATTCAATTAATTGTAGACTCAGAATTCTATATTCAGATCTGTCCCAATTACTAGAGAACCTTAGGAAAAGGATTACTCTTTTAACAAAACATCTACCCCCTTACACTTATTATTCAATTAATTACCCCAACTCACTTTACCTCTAAAAACCGCAAAACACAATCTAATATATAATATAAGAGCTATAATGCTCAGCTAATTATATAGTAATTCGCCTCTGCTTCCCCTTCTCTTCAATTAAGGGATCAAAGCCTACAACAAGCCTATTTACTCGGGAATCAAGCTTTACCCTAACAACAACCCGGATTAGATATACCCTTCTAGAAACAGAAGCGAATCGCACCTATAGAGGAGCGAACAGCCCCTGGCACTGAAGCTAAATTGCTAAATTCGGTCGCGATGATCACGCTGTTTAAATAGTTCCTTATCTTAGCACATCTAAATACCCTTAGGGAGGTCCAGAACAGACGTTAATTAATATAAATAAATAAATAATAAATATAACCTCTTGCTACAAGACTCGTTGAAAATCTTTATGGAATTACTTCTTCGAGTCTTTACTTGATGAAATCTTGACTGAGCCTCGTAGAATCATTAGAAGAGGCGTAGAATCAAAGACCTTTATCGCTTTTTCATCATGCGGGCTTGATGTAACTTGCTCATGATTATCTCAAAATCTAGAATAGTCTACTCTCCTATAGTAGTTTGCTGTGAGAATTGGGTGTCAAATGAAGTTTCATTTTCTCTTTTAATAATATAATCGATTGTATAAGATTAAGCAAAATCCCATGATGTTCTAAGCGAGGAGTAAGTGTAAGTCATATCGTCGTGAGAGCAAGAGGCTTTTCTCTGATCTCATCTATCACAGAGCCACAGTTTCTAATATTACTATAGTCCGATGTTATATAATCCAAATAGGTAATATCAATGATACCGTGATGGTCAATCAGGGGTACTCGTCTAATGAGAGCCGAATCATGCCACACGTGCACGTGATTCACAATCTTAGCCTCATATTCACTCTATAATCAATTGATTCGAAGTACAACCAGCCTGTACAGCCTCTATTCAATTTTAGACTGCTCCGAGTTTCTTCCTTTTCTTTACAATCTCAAAGATTATCAAAGGCAGATACCAATATTTACATCTAATCAAGGTAAATTCCCCTCTAGTATAAGACTATCTATATTTCCTTCTTCATAAGTACTTAGACTAACAATTTTTCTTTAATCAGTTTTCTATCAACATACACACCCCCATTAAGAGTTTTCTTGGATACTCCAGTAGCAGGAGACCCCCCACTCCTCAAGACTCCCTCATAAGATGAATACATCACTCCCACCTCCTCTGCGAAGCAAGCTTGGCGGAAAGCGCGATTGGACACTCAAACCCAGACAAGACCTCACACCAGCAGTAATCGGATCACAGAAGCCCAACAAAATGCGAATCGCACTGCTCAGTGTGACAGAAGCTGGCTTGGGTCGAGAGGTCTACTACGATCGGGGTTATGGCAATGGTGAGCCATTCGACTGGAACGATGCGAGCGATATTTTCCTCTTGAACGACTGGAGACGAGAGAAAATTCGCAATTACACACCTAGAGACTTGGGACAAATGGAGCGTACAAATCTCGTTGCAAATCAGATTATCGAGAATAAAGTTGTCAAAAATCCAAGTGTTCCCAGGACGGTCGTGCAACACCCTCAAAAGCCGCAAATTGTCCAAAATCAAACGTCAACTAGAAACCAAGAGCGTGTAAACCCCAGCAGAAATCTTGATGATGAATCCATCACAATGGTCACCCGCAGTAGAGAGATGGAGAACTTTCGTGCTCAGAAACGCAGAGTTGCACACCAGGTGACACAAAGACTTGCAAATGGCCGTCGCCAGCATCCATCCAATCGCCAAGGACCCATAGAGTTTCTTCCTGTCGATCTCGAAAGACTCAGTAGTCTGACACCAAAGCAACAGCGACGCGATCAGAACACGCACGTCAAGAACTGGTTTGTTATCTTTGAGATGATTGAGAGATCTTTCGACTTACCGAGCCGGGAGATTGGAGTCGAGTATAATCTTTGAGTTTCTCAGCTTGGTCTGACTTTTGAAGTACATCTCTTGATGATAATTTCTGGCATTTTTGGCAAATTCGGCATGGTATCGAATAAATTGGAGGATCGACTTATAGACTCGCACGTGAATGGGAAGTGGGAAGATTTCCGTGATAATTGGTTTAATCTGCTCGGTGGTTGATATCTTTGGTATTTCAGTTATATCGATGGGATGAATTATGAGGTTTAGATTTGCAATACCAAAAACAGTAAACGTCAGATTTCCAATTCGTTGTGAAGTTCATTCCTTTGTGACTTTCTTCGCAAATGTTGTCTTTCGCCAGCCTTTTGAGCTAAACTATGCTCGAAGTTCCAACCCTCTGAAACCTGTAAAACTTTAGCTACTATGAGCAAAGCTCCATTGGAACTTCTACTGATCAACAATGCTTATCATAGATGCAAGTCTAGCACCTAGTATTTGAATGTCATCAGTTAATTGTGTGCCCTTGCTGAGCTACAGATTCAGATCTGCGCTCTTATTGCAGAACCAAGTTACTATACCTCGTCCCTAGAAATCCTGAACAATGTTTGTTCGTCTACTGTGCGAAAAACTTCAATGCATACCACCACTACAATTTGTGCCTATGTTTCTCTTTCCCGCAATCCATCTATCCCAAATTCGCCAATTAAAGGCTTGGGGGATTATCATGATTACAATAAAAGCCTTTGGAGACGGGCTGGTGCAAATACAATGTTTTATCTGGATGAATTCACGTCTGATAGTTTAACCCTAAAGATCAAGTGGAACGCCCGTCTAGGGCACGCTGGGTCTATGTTCCAAAGGATTGCTAGTCAGAAATGGATGAAAGATGGCTGTTTGTCATGGTCAATTAGACGTTCGTCTTCAGCATGAAGTGAAAAACACATGCAGTAGTAGAGGACTACAGCTGAAGCAGCGGTAGAAAATTTGTATAGTCTGCATAAGGAACGGCAGAGGAATGAAAGGAGTATTTTTGAGTTGTAGACAGAACTGAAAGAAGCTAGATGGTGATACATAATTAACGGAACCTCGCGGAACCTCTCAGATTCATGGCCACATAGTTTTTACTTGATGTTAGATCTGGTAGTTTCAATGCTTAATAGTAGTTTTATGACATGATAAGTTCCCGGTAAGTGTATACGATTTGATTCAGTCAGGCTTGGATGATGAAATCATGGCACATGATGTTGATGCTTTATTTTTAACGCTGAATCAGGACCTAATAATTCTGAATTTTCTGCAACCTCAACTTTCCCGAAACCCATCGACGAGAATACAAGACCATCAATTCTTGTCCCAAAGAATCCGCTACAAGCCTCATGTGACAAACTCTTGCCGCATAAGAAATCCAAAACAATCGAGCCCCAACAAGATCATTGACTGAAAGACGACCTCTCGATGATAAATTCGCGTGATAAAAGCAGACGTAACTCCAGATATCTTGAGAATGGAATGCGTAGAGTTGTGACAGGCGTCAGAGACCATCTTCGAAAGAGAAAATTCTTGAATTTTTCGCCGACAACGCAAATTCGGCCGTCGCATTTGCATCTTTCATCTTTCTCTTTCTCTTATCTTGTTCCTTAATGTAGTCATCTATGAACTTTGTGACGTCTTTACCGTCAACAAATCTTTTGATTTGGTTTTTGGTCCGATATACTCCAAGATTGTCGTTAAAATCCTTAGTGACCGATGAAAAATCTACTTCTGAATAATCTTTGTTGCGAAGCCTAGTTTCATCCACTCGCTTGATGATTATGTTCCCAAGTTTGTATTTTTCACCCCAAGACCATGCGCAATTAAAACTGAGCCCCATTTCCTTTCGTTCTAGAGGAACCCCTGATGTCCTGTGTAACATCATTTGACGCCATTGATTAAGCGCTATAACATCATCTTGTGATTCCCATCTCATTGTTGCTTTGTATTCAAAAAGAACTAGACCCAATTTAAAGTGTTCAGGGTTGTCCTGTCTCGGCTCAGAGAGTAGACTTATGTATTCAATGATAGTCTTTCTCTTGTCGGGTTTGTGCAATTCTGCCTCTACACGGTCGTTGTTGTCAATGTATCTAATCCCTTTCCATTTGAACATTTGTGGGGGACTCTAGAATTGATAAGACTATTAGCGACCATTGAAGTACATCTTCGAAGCCATACTTGATCTCCCTCATAAACCTCTACCTGATTTGATTCCTCATCTATCTCACTGTCCGTTTCCTCTTTTGGATTTTTGTATTCTGCTAACATGCTCTTCAAGCGGGAGTTACGTTGACAAATCTTTCTGACACTTTCGAAACCCCTTTTCGGTGCATAACGACCTTTGGTAAGTTGCGATTCTCCATCTTTCCTAAGCGCGCCTTTCTCTTGTAAGCGACCCTCAAAGCGACGATTGAATTCTTCAGTGACTAAAATCCAATTGATTTGCTTTGAACGTCTTTCTATATGAGATTCTCTTATGTGGCCCTCCATAATCTCGCACAGAGTATCTATCTCGTCATCTAGCCAGAACAAGCGGTCGTTCACGTTTCCCTTCTGTGTTGGCTTCTCTGGCATGTCTTCTTTCTGTTTTGATTCCATTCCACCAGAAAGACCCTGAGAACTTGGTAAGTCGTCCGCTTCTTCGGTCATTTAAAGAGATTTGAAGTTTTTTTCCGTGATAAAAATAATGATCTTATCAGAATGGAATAAATCTGTGACAACCTTTGTTTTTCTGTAGTGATAACTTGTTGAAGACTTTTTTCGTTGTGAGATGGAGTTCATTCATTGCCTGGGCCACCATATGAATCTTTGCGCTTTCTCTTATTGGGAATGTGTTTCTGTGGAGTGGGAATGGGAGTCACGACTAGACCATCTGCACTTTCCTGTGAGCTCATCGAAATCAGAGCCTTAGCCGCCTTTGAAGATTGAATTAGCGTGATATTACTTGATTGGAATTTAAATACAATACCTCAAATATCTCGGCTTTCGCTGCATTTTTGACAGATGTTACTTCCCCGCTATTCTCAACATTGGCATTCATGCTTTCAGGAGATAGTAGTTCATCATCCTGTACTTGAGCAGATTGTCCTGTTCCGAGTCCCGTATTGACTTGTGTTTCATAATGTCCCCAACTTGCCCATCGATCTAATTCTGCCTTCGCTTCATCTTCATCCAGATTTTCTAGGTCTGGCGCTAATCGACAGAACTCTCTCCGAATCTGGAGATACATATCTGGCTGACGTACAGGACTTAATTTGGTGAGTTTTAGTATGTCCGTGCAAAGTTTCGTTGCTTTCCCAAGAGTAAAGACTTTGTCATCATATCTAGAGAATAATATGAGGTGGCGCACTATATCACGACAGAGAAAATTGCGATTGAACGCGTACGAAAGGTCGCGAACTGCAAGCATTTCAAATTCGTTCAAGTCGTTACCTTCAATGAGCTTGAGGTTGAAGGGATGAAATCTCTCCGCTGCCCCAGCAGCTTGAAGAATCTTGCCAAGAGATTCATCGTCGTCAAAGTCCATCGTATCAAATAGTTTGTTCGAACGAGAGTATTTCTGGTCTAGTACTAGATTGTTCCAGCGAGGATATCCCAGGTCAAGAAAAGATTGTGCCATGTTCTGCAAGCGTCTCAGACTATGGAAGAACTTAATTACTTTTTCAATAAATTAGTATATGTGTCATGACATAGAACTAGCACCGCAAGATATGGCTCGAGATGAGTAGGTCGGAGTGAGGTGGATCGTTTTTTAGAAAACGAACCTTTTCTTGTTTTAACTTCAAATCCAGAAGTTCCAAACTTAGGCAAGAGCCAAAGTATCCAAACTTCGATTCTTTGGTAGCCCGGTCCAAGGTTGCTTCAATTTGCAAGATACTGAAAAGTCAAATAAAACAAAACTTCCAATCGTTTTTAATTATTAGCAGCCGAAGTGCTGTTCATACTTTTGACGTTGAGAAGAAAAGCTGTGGATTATAATCTAAAATGAATTAACCGTGCTGTAGGGAAGTAACTTTCAAGATAGAACCGGGCCGTAACGGTGACGGTATTAATCAGGTAAACGGGGGTATGTCACGTGGAGGTACAGTAGATCGTGCCGTACCGGGAAAATTTAAATTCTGCGATTTTCAATGTAACTTTCATGGAACTAAATGCCTTATACTGTGTGAAGAAGCTTGTGGCTAGGTATTTAGAGTCCCTTTTCCTGAGGTTAGATGGATTTGCCGTACATATATCCCCTGATCGTACCAGTTCTAGATTTCACCTCTTTTATGTTGGATGAGATGTGAAGCACACCTATTTAATTGAATCCTTAGAGATTAATTATCTCACCTTCCATCTGGTATGTACTAGTCGACTACAAGCTTGAATTGCACTTCCACAAAACAATGGTATATTTGCTACCACTTCGATTCTTTATCATCTCTGTCTCTTTTTGAAGTATATGCATGGAATATCTTCTTCCTTGAATCAACAAGCAAAGTAACTTCAGCTGCAACTCCTCAATTTCAGGTCTTCAACTATTTACCTGTTACTACTTCCTACTTCCTGCTGTCTAGTGTCTCTATTTCTACTGCAAATTTGGCTTTCGTCGTCCTCCAGACAGATCCGATGTTGTGGCTTGTCATAGCAAGTCAGATCCGCCAGTAATATGGTCTCGTATCGCATTCAAGACTTGGCATGTTTCCATGCTGAACATTAAAGATGCTTACCTGCCACAGATCTATGCGCTGAAAAAAAGTAGATATTAATTTGGGCCTGTCTCCTCATGCAAGCTATGAAGACCTCCTGTGGATGGAAAGTTATAATATACAGCTCCTGAGAGCTATCCTTAGACATGATAGTCTAGGCTGTCACATTGAGAGTGATGTTCCAGCTGGATTTTCCCTGTCTCCTTCGGCTTTCTGACTATACGAAAATTAGCTGTGTGGAGTTGCCCACAAAATGTGAAAGGGCATCAGATACATTGATTCTTCACTTTATTACTACTTAGAGAAAAGCATTTCCGCATCTGAAATGCATCGCCGACACAAGCGGCCCTGGAATACCATATGTAGGGTGTTTCACAACGTGTCATTTTAAGATGTTATGAATTGAATCTGGGATACGAGCGTAGAAGATTCATTGAAATCCTATTTCACCCAATTCTGAAGGTAACATATTTATGTGCCAATTCATACTCCATTTTTCAATCCAGAGAGCCGACATCTGGTTTTGTATCCTGCCATTACCAACCAATCAATCATTCATTCTATAACTCTAGCTGTGGAAACTTAAAACTCACAAACCATCCACAAAGTTTCATTGGGATGAAAGGGAATGAGAGATGAACCATCTCATCATCGATCAAATAACCTCTTAATCGGTTCTCCATCGCATATCGCAAGTAATTTATCACGTATCCTCCATCTCAACATCTTCTTCTTGGTTGTCTAGTTGCTCATGCACCACAGTTTCATTATCTGAACCGTCTTCTATTCCGATCGGGTTACTCTCATTGCCCGGCTGGTCATATTGACTCTTATAATTGGAAGAACGCGCGTCGTTCTCTCTCTCGGTCTTTCCTCTCTCCCAGACTGGCCCGCGTCTTGTGCCTCCATGCCCCCCCTTCCTTTTATACGGTGCGATCCGTGGTTCAGGTGTATAAGTATCATTTTCGCCATCATTGATCGGCTCAGGCTGCTGCTTCACAGGTTGACGCTCCCTCTTTTTACCGATCGGTAGTAATTTTTCATTCCCCCCACGTTTATTATAATCAGCCAATTCTTTCGTTAAAGCATTACTAGGATTTTGACTATCACGAGAATCAATCCGTGGTGAGTTGAACTCGGAAGGTGGAATGAATTCGTCTGAACCAACCCCGCTATTCTCACCTCTCTTCAGAGAATTTCTTGTTAGGCGAATTGGCGTTTTATCTTTATTTTCTGATTTGGTAACGCTAACTGCGTTGTGATCTCTTAGACTGTTCACCATTCGAGTTCCAGCGGTGTTCTTAGGCTTGTCTAGTTCAATGAGTGGGTGATTAGACAGATTCCGGTGGATGAACAACCAATCTGTACTTACCAGCCTGCTTTTCACTATTGTTAATTCCATAAGTGCCCGGCTTATTTATAGGCGTAAATTCAATTCGATTCTCCTGGTTCTCAAAGTCCTGTATTTCAGTTGAAATACTTCTCGTAGGAGATTGCTCAGCCACACTTTGTTTTCCATTTTGCTTTTTGTTCGGAGGAGTTCCTTCTCTGAGATGGCCATTGACATTTCTTTTCTCTTCTTTATATGCATCGTTTGGTGTTTGAGGTAGCTTTTCGTCATTTTCCTTGTCAGAAAGATCTTGGTACTCATTGGAGTCAGGCTGCACAAGGTTCTGGTGTTCCTCGTTTTTTCTTTCTTCATCTTGAGCTTGTAAACAATACTTCCGCGCACTTTCTACCCCTTTTACAACCAGAAAATCTGCCTTTGTCACATCAAAATCCTGGATTAAGCGCTTGATATGAATTTGATAGCTTTTTCCACGCCTCCATAGCTTCTGAATGTCGTTTGCGGCTTGTTGCTCAACCCACGTAGGGGGCAGAGTTGAAGTACCAAGTAAGCTCGTTATAGGTCCAGATACGCATACCTTAATTCCTTGTCTCGTAACTTCGTCAATCGGTGGAAGCGTAACAGCTTGCCTGACAACACGGCGGATCGCTTCTGGATCTTTGATATTGATGTCATCCAGAAATTGTACGTATGATTGGCCTCTAATCATTACAATACCTCTCATCTTGATGGCTCTTTGTGGATTCTATGTGAAACTCGGTACAACGTATTCAATCTAAAGAGAATTAACTATGAGTATCGTATGTCTTTACATCCTGCCAGCTGCGTATTTAGTACTGCGAACTCGATCTGAGTAGTGCCAAGGATGATAGCTCTTTGGAATGATTCTTGAGACTCAAGCATTGTGTCTGCCGTGGAGTTTCCGAAAATGGCAGTGGAAAAGAAAGCTTACTTAATTCCTAAGAGTAGAACAGATCTCTTTTGATGGCAGAAACTATACAATATCCGGGGATGTGATGCGATCATAATTTAATAGGTAGTGATGCTTCATGCAGAAGGATAATGAACGCCGTTGAATAAATATTCGTGTCTCTATGATGTAAAGGCTAGCTTACTGTGCTAAAACGATGTAATGAATAATTGATCATGAACTAAGAAACTGTAGAATATTATACAATTTGTACTCGAAAAAAGTTCATGCTGATTTATCAAAATTAGTAATCCATCCACAGCTACATATATCGTGTTCAGACAGCTAGTTGGGCGACTTGCTCGATATTAATGTATGATCTGGAGTAAATTTTGTATAAATTATGCTGTTAGTTGTTGGAAAGAATAAGAGATATCAAAGCTAGTCGTGGTAGAGAATGAGGAAGGAGGTGATTGTTCACCACGTCTGCCCTTTCCACAACTCTTGGCCCTGCTATTTTTGGTCGCATGAGCTACGCATTGCACGGGGAACTTTGATAACTCGTCCATAATGACCCAGCAATCACTTCAAGTCTCAACTCTGCCGTTAATTGCATATAAACTTGAAAGGAGAACATTAGATCACAATTCCAGGTAGGCCCATGTATATAATTCCGTTTGAATTCTCCTCTACGCTAAATTTTAATCACCAATTTGTGATCATACAAAATGTCGTTGAGTCCTTTTTAACATCTATCTTAACTTGAAAAATGTGTAACAGCCATCACTACAATCCACCAAAGATCTAAGAAGTACCCTATAATTAAAGCAAGAAAAGTAATGGACATGCTTCCCAAACAGAAAACGAGAAGCAAATGAACAACCAACCAATTGAAAGACTTAATCCAAGGCTCAGAAGACTGACCCAGAAAAACGATTGAATTAATCAGAAAGCATCCCAATGCAGCAGAGTTTTTGAATAGAAGGATTGAAGTGGAGTATCACTAGGTACGAGGCTTTTTCAAATGTCAGGAAAAGGCTCGGAGGTGCTGCGTTGCTTGGCGTTAGGTCCAGCAGTTTCTTCCTCAGCCGTTTCTCTCATTCGACGGTTAATCTCCCAATCAGGTATACGAGGAATAAGCGGTCGTGGCTGGGTGAAGCTTCGGTTAAGAGGAGTTGCTGAAGGATCCGATTTCATTGGAACAGGTGTCGTAGGGATATTTGATTTATAAAGAGGTATCATGCGAGCAGTCGGCATTGGAACAGACGTATTGCGAGTAGACACGATAGGACCAAAACTCACAGGTCTAAATCTGATTGGCGCAGGTGCAGCTGCAGTGAGAGTAGGTGCAGTAGGAGCATGTGTGATAGTGGGTACAACAGGTCTGGGAGCAGACCACTTCGACTCTTCAGGCAAATGATCATACATTATTGCAGCCTGCTCAGCCAAAAGATCAAGAGCTTGTCGTCTGTCACTAAGACCTTGACTCGTATTAAACTTGGTTGAGTAACGGTGCAAATCAGTTGATGGGTTATCATAAACAATCTCTTCGTTGTAAACATTGCGCTTCTTGTATCGACTACGAGGTGGCTCTGCTTTATGTTGAACGATGGCCTTCTGGCGAGGTTGAAGTGGTCGAGGCTGGGTAAGAGGACGAAGTGGAGGAGTTGGAGCCAATTCTGGTGATGCTTCGACCATAGAGCGATCGGTCTCATATGTAGAAGAAGCAAAAGAGCACTCTTGCTCATCGAAAGATTCTTGAGTAGCTACCTTATCTTTAATTCGCTTTCCTGATTGACTTTGCTCGCGGCGAGTCATCGCTGGTGGATGACTATTTTTCTAAGGAAGGGCACTGTTTCTCAGCATTTCCATCACTGCAACAGTATCGGGAGCGAGAAAGTAGCCTATCTCTTGGCGTAAGACCCAATCATCCCTTTTAGGTATCTGGCGATTCTCACGAAGTGGTACAGAGATACAGACAGCTTCTCGGGGATTCTAGTCACTCCTTTTGCAACGATATCGCCGGGGAGCACCAGGTTGATTGATTGATTGATTGATTAATTGATTGAATTTACGTCCACCTTCAGTCTAAGACTATATAGGACGACTAGGTCTTAAGGGCCTAGTGGATAACTTTTTATTTTATAATAATGGGAATAAACAATTTGGGGAAGTGTAAACGAACATTAGGGACCTAAGCCTACTTACTATACGCATAGCATATAATAAGAAAATAAGGAAATCTACTCTATAGAGTATTCTTTCTCTCTCTTTCTTTCTTTCTTCTATCTCTCTCTCTTTTTCTCTTTTTTCTTCTATTTGAACCCTTGATAAATACCAAGCTCTTATAACGATTTTGGTTGTATTAATGAATTTGATAATCAATTCAATTCCTATTTTTGTATAAAGCAGGAATTATAGTGTGATTTTAGAAAGTAATATATTCTGGAATATCTCTTTTCTTTATATTTTGTATATTAGACAACTAATCAAAAGATGTTAGAATACCTCAATATTATTATATATATATCTATTATTAAAATAATTAAAATAATATAAATATAATTTGATATAACCATAACCTAGTTTCAATTGAAAAAAAGCACTAGTAGTATTTCGATTAATTCCATTTGGTAGTTTGATTTTCGTTTCGATTTTTCATAAAAATAGCTTTAAATAGATTAATACTAATTGATTCATTCTGAATTTATATTGATTAAGGGTTGAGCTTTATTAATTGAAAGAGGATTTTTTGATTATTATTTCTAATAATCCAAAGCTGGTTTTATTTGAGGTAGATTGTATTATGGTTACTTCTTTTGTTAGCTTATCTGCTAGTTCGTTTCCTTTTATTGAAGTGTGTCCTAATACCCAATTCAAGAATATTTTAACTCCTTTGACTATAATCGCTTCTGCTGCTTTAATTGCTCGAATTTGATACACTTAACCAAAATGATCCGAGGGTGTTTTTAGTTGTAGTAGGCCTACTTGATTATCTGAAAAAACCTTGAATTTCTTTCTATTACTAGCAATTGAGCTAGTATATTCAATAGCTTGAGTGATTCCATATAGCTCTCCATTATAAACTAATTGATTACTTCCAATATTGACTTATTCTTGATATGAAATTTGGTTATTCGATTATATTATTACTATCCCTATACTAATGTCTATTCCTTTTTCTGTAAAAGAAGTATCTATATAGATATAGATAGTATTATAGTCTCTATATTTAAAAATAATATTATGGAGTATTACTGTATTTTCTTTTGATGCTTAACTAATATTAACTTTGAGGGGGATTTCCTTTTTCCATGAGGGGAAGTGAAAATGAGTAATCTTTTTGAGAGAGAATGGATCAAATTCTTTATTAATTGATTCTCTGATTCTATCAAGTTGAATCGGTTTATATAGCTTTCTTTGAGGAGTATTAATCACTTTCTGATTAATATATTGATATACTAAAATAGCTTTTTCGATATTAATTAGGTGATTTGATAAGAGTTTTATTAATCGGAAAGTATATTACTTGATATTTGAGTTTAATTGGATGTTTACTGGCTTTAATCCCGTTTCGATTTTTATTAAAAGAATTGGAGCGGTTTTGAAAACTCCTAATATCTTTCGAAGAGATAGATTTTAAAGAGCTTACATTTTGTCCTTAAAATAAACTTATTCTTTCCACCAAATCACTAATCTATAATCAGTTATACTAATTATATATGTAATATATAATTATTAAAAAGCTTTGGAATTTAGACCTTTTTCAATATTGGCTAATCAAATCATTCAATAAAAGGCTTTTTTTGCTTATATAATTCGAATATTGATATATTAATTGAATTTGAGATTTGGATCAAACCATATACCTAACCATCTAATTAAAGATTGAGGTTTAATAATATCAGAATTGGGTAATGTGATTAGAAAGTTTCTGGTTAGCTTAAATACTGAGAAGTGCATTAATTCCGTTTTTGCTAAATCGAATTGAATAGTATTTTTCGAGCTAAGTTCATAGATTTGTTTTGTTGCTTTTTCAAGAAGTTTGATATTCTTTTTTTATGAGAATAAATTTGTAATTAAAGCAATATCATCAATATAGAAAAGGAATTTGATTAATTTTGAAAGGAATAAGTTTCTAATATAAATCAGAAAAAGGATTGGTGAAATTGGATTACTCTATAATATTCCGGTCGAGATAGGCTTAAAGGATTTGATTTGGTTATTGAAGGATAATTTTAATTATCTTTATTGTAGAAAAGAGGCTATTTAGGAGATGAGATTTGTTAACAGTTTCAGTTTCTTATAAATATTTAGTAATCGATTTTTTGAAATATAATCAGAGGCTTCTTTTATATTTATAAATAAAACTAAGTGTTGAAGATAGTGGTTCACGTGGCGCCAAGATACAGGGAGAGCTAATCCTATTCGGGTCTAGTGGAAACTCTCCCCACGGGAAGAGTTTTCACTA
>PQXI01000413.1:0-20169 GCA_004786145.1 Botrytis paeoniae | reverse complement strand
ATGAAATCATATTATATATATATTGTTAAGCTATATATAGCTATATTAGTAAGATATTAATAAGTGATTTAGTATACTTATTATAGAGTTTCACAATCATAGATACACTTGCACCTAATCACTAGTCCTCTTGATACCCAGTTTCGGTTCATTTCTTCCAGAGTCCCAGAAATGGCTCCGCGATAGAAACCGATGATCTCGAGACAAGCATTTTGAGTGTAAAGTATCTACATTCTTCCCTCATACCAACACCAGATTTAAGCCGAAGCGAAGAATGGGAAAACTATTTCTGGGGTAGCGTGTCATTGTACACACATATTTTACCGTATCAAGGAAAGATATGAAAAACTTCCAATCAGCAGAATTTGTAATTCACAATGACTTTCTTAAAGTTACTTTATATTCCACGAACCGCTTGTTTGAAATATGCGAAAACAGGCCTGCTATTAACTTGTAGCCGCTCTAACAACATTATGCGCGGATATTTGATTCATTGATTCTTACTAAACTAGAGACCGATTTCCGAACCAGGATCAATTAATGGATCTCGGTGTTGTAATTAGTATAGGATAGTATTGCTGGAGTTGATATTGGGAGTATAATACAATACATACACTAATATGTATGATCGTTAACGATATCTATGTCTGTAGATATTATATGAAAGAGACTGTACTACAGATATACTGAAACACAGGAATTTCTGTATTTTAAGCTGAAATTTATATATTTTGATCCCCCCTTTCCTTATCGGGTATGTGGTTCATTTCAACTATATAGATTCCCAGTAGAAAATATGTAATTTTATGTATTTCAACATATTATTAGTACTATCTGTTAAAATAAGAGTGGTAGGACAGTGGTTGCATGTATTAATGACTATGTAGATTGACTTATTGTAAAAGAGTAGAAGGTGGTAGAGGTCACACAAGAAAAGCCTTCGCATATACCATAGAACTAAAGCAATCCTAAATAGCTACACATAGTAAATAGAACAAATCGTTATATATCAACAGTAAGATAAGGGAACAAATGAGAGCTATACAATACGCACATATCAAAACGTAGATAGTCGAATAGGAGATAAGAATATAGATTGCCTTTTTCTGAGTCTACTAAAAGAAGATCTATAAATACTAGCTACGGAAGTCACGTGATTGACAAAGGATGTTTTTCCGTTCACATTATTGGACTACAAAGTGGAAGATATATATACGATATGTACCACGTGACATATCACACGTGATATGTCACGTGGTACATATCGTATATTTCCAACACTATCCAATGTTCTTGAGATATAAAATACAATTCAATAACAAATATTGGAATATCTTCATAAATATCAAACTGCACCACTGAATCGAGGCATGATTAAAAGACGGAAAATTCTAATTACAACACTGATGGACATACTAATGCACAATTTTCCGAGGAAGATTTTTTATGTTCAAATTGGTCTTCAAGATTAGTAATCTATGTTCAAAGAAAGCTTCGACATCAAAAGGATGTCTGAAGCGAGTAAAGCTCAAGCAGAAGCCGCTACGGCACTAATATGATTTTAAGCATCATTGGACAGTACTGTGCTTACAGTATGTCGAGGAACTGACCTCTATCAATGGAGAAGAAATAATCCCGCACCAAGCACCATGAACTCCACCGCAATCATATATCAAATCATAAATCATCTAATCATGTATCCCAAAACCTCTATTCTATACGCCAATTTTCTATCCAGGCTACACGAGCGAATGGGCCTCGATCTTGACATCATCCTTTTTATATCCCATGTAATCTATGTTCTCCCGGTTGGCTTCAGGATCAGCGAGTATTTCTCTCGAACTTCTGTACTCGATTTCATTGTGGTTCATAATTTTTGGGGTTGGACTATTTTTTACTTCGATGTATGGTTTGGGAGCTGTCCGGAAGAGGGGTCGGAGAAATGGTATTGAGGATGTTATAATGACAGTGCAGTTTTCTACTGCGCACCATACGATATAGGTAACCGAGTTAACTATTATATCGATTAGATTTGACTGTTCAATGTATACAGGCTATTTAGACTTACAGGTAATATCATCGTTATTGCCCATTGTGCAGTAGGTCCTGATGACGGCCGCGATAAAAGCACTAAGATGATTAGCTAAGTTTTGATATCACAGAGAATAAACTTACAAAAGGCTGACTCCCAATAGAAATGATAAGAGAAACTTCAAATGCAAAGGAATATGAAGATTGATAACCATTGCAACCGGTAGAATTGTGAGAGCGAGATCTGTTAAGGAACTGGATGATCCTTGAAAATAGCCAATAGCTGCTTGTGTTCCTATGGTCCAACATTGGTCTTCATGTCCAACACGATCCCAATTGTAAGAAATATTGGAACACTCGAAGAATATTTGGATGAGTGCCATTAGATTTATAATGGCATTTTGGGCAATGAGAAAGTAGAGAAACCGTCTTATATTTTGCTGATGTCCAAGTAATCGTAAGAGGTAAACGGCGAAGGATATTCTGCCGAGTGTTGGTGATATGATACCTGCAAACGATTTAGCGATGGACGAACTCGACAATTTGAAGGGGACTTACCGAAAGACTCTCCGATAAATTCAGCTCTTATAGCCATCGCGGCTTGGGTCTCGGTAAGAAATACAATGTGTCTCCCTAATCCAAAGGTTATGCCCCAAGTATTAAGTGATATATGGCAAATGCCAGAAATCTTAAGATCATGTTAGTATAGTGCTAGAGAAAGGGAAATGATTGCATACCATGGCAAGTATGACTAAAAGATCCTCCAGAGCAAATGCGAGATGGTATCTGGCTTTAGCGATTAATCTCAGCATTATTAATATTCCAGATATCCCGTACAGAGGCCAACATATTAGGAGTAATCGGGACGCTGAAATCATTTAGTATTGTGTACCAATTGTTGGCTCTCAAGACAATTACCTATGGAAACATCTTCAAGGTTACCTGTCGACTCCATGAGGAAAGTGTATTATCAGGAGACGAAGAAATATTATTTCGTCGTAATGCGGATGCCAATTGAAGCGTATTAGCAAGCAGTCATGGTAGATAGAGAATGAGACAATATTACGATAAGATCAATAGGTATGGGGATTGAAATGTACTTAGATGCAATGCCAATCTTTGCCAATAATTTAGGGTGGTTCTACTAAGACGTGAAATAAAATCAGATTCCTGTGCCAAACCATCCATGAAACACGTAGAATCTTCCAAGAAAATTCATAAAGCTGCTCTGCTGGAGGAAGCCTTATGTAATTATTGTTCATGTGAGACAGTTAAGAGACGAATATAGCTTGAGACGATCAACGTTGCAAAGGTCTGAGCGCAATTAATTATGCCATCCAGGCCCATCCTCCTGATTGTTTCCCCGCGAAAACAAACTTTCAGATTAAGACCCAAATTCGCAGTGCATAGTGACGTTCCAAAGTATAGAGCATTAGACATCTGAATGGAATCGCTTGCGAAATTTGTTCAGACGGATCAGATCTTCTTGTATGAAAGTACGAGAAAGCCGCAGCATGGCTACCAAATAAGGTTTGCGTTGGTCAGATCTCGAGGTCATGCCAATAAGATACCATAAACAATAGCAAACAGTAAAAGTGCAAACAGTAAAAGTGCAAACAGTAAAAGTGCAAACAGTAAAAGTGCAAACGAGATTTCTTGTTTGGCATAAATGAAATGAATGTATTGGACACCCCGAAGTAATACCCTAAGTTGTATATCGGTGAGGCAATGCTGTTGCTCAATCAGGAAGATTTGTGAGTATGGACTTATTGGATGAGACTATGTTGTCGATCATCAACTGTAACAATCATCCCAAGTATATTTTGACAAGGTCATTTGAATACTGGTCAAAGATTGAAAGTTGCATAGAGTGCTTGGACAGGTGTCTAGATCGAAGCATTCGGGAAATTTTCCTCATCTGGACAAGCTCGAAGAAGACATGAAAAACTTTATATATAGAAACAGAATGAAAACACAGTCAGAGATCTAGATGTCGATAAGAACAAATCAGAAGTGCTGTAACTAATACACTCGCCTACTAAGACTCGTGTTTCATATGTTGTGTGAGTACTTCGCAGGCTCTTCTTGCTACCAGCGAAGAGAAGACAAAAACACGACTGTGACCGAGTAACAGAGTAACGCAGTAATGACAATTAATGAGAGGAATCTTCAGATGACATGTGTAAGTGCTGCCGACTCCCTCATAGAACCAATCAGTTGATGATCGATCAGCATTAGATCAGAGCTTCACATTATTGCCACGTCTGAAAAGTTTTCAAGGGTATCGAACTGAGAGCGTGAGTTTGAGAGCTGCACTGATTTAATCAAATTCTAGGTAAGGACTTTCAAGAATTCCAGCTTTCGAAATGTTGGAAGAAATTGTTGTTGGGAAGAACCAACAACAATTTGCAAGCAAGATAATCATGGGCCAACGCCACAATTCCGAAACCGACTGGTCACGTGACTATAGCATTGATTCTCTCCAAACGCTATCCTTCAGACCCTGACCTACAGTACCGCCAAAGATCACAGAGGATGACTTTGAAGTCATTCAAATGGTATCAAACTATCCGAACCC
The DNA here is from genome assembly GCA_004786145.1 of Botrytis paeoniae. Lineage (NCBI taxonomy): Eukaryota > Fungi > Ascomycota > Leotiomycetes > Helotiales > Sclerotiniaceae > Botrytis > Botrytis paeoniae. Next base: position 15,560 of record PQXI01000413.1, on the reverse strand, counting down.
AGCCATGGATGAAATGTGCCATACTCTTTGAGCTAGGATGCAATTGCTCAATTGCTAGCAACACGGCGTCACAGATTGCACTCCCCAAGCAAAGAAGCGTGCATGTACGATTTACGGAGATGCAACAACATTTTTATCATCTTACTAGAGGATAGAAGATGCCATTTGATAACCACGTGCTTTAGCATGCGATTGCCTTGCTGCTCCTTATCATCCTTCAGACGTCATGCTTTCGACATAATTCATAGGGATTTCAACATTGGTCTTGGAATGGGGTGATTGTGTCCAAGTGTCCACTTAATAAGAAGATTTGCACAGCCACATTTGCTAGTGACAAGTTTTGAAACTACTGATCGACAGATCTACACTAATGATTGGTCGGCCCTACAGCCACATGATTCAATGACGTTAGAGTAATTTGCGCCACATATGCTATGACGACTTTAGATTAGGTTGGCATTTGTGGGGCATTGCCTAGTACGACCGAACCTACCAAGTTCATTCAAGCAAGAATCCAGACGAGAAAAGTTGGTTGAGGTTGGAGATGTGTAAGTTCCCCGGGTTGGTAGTTGTGGCACTGACACTGGCAGTGTGGCTCGGTGGGATGATGGGATGGCGGGAATGCTAAGTAAGTAGTGGGATTCAAAATTTAGAAGCACGGTAGTTAAATAAGAAAGGAATTCAGGTAATTTGCAAATTTGCAAACTTTAATATGCCCACGAAGCTACGAGAGTAAAAGTAGGTTTCTACCGGTAGTCCATTACTTGTGCGGCTACCTAGGTACCAAGTACTCTACCTTTTTTTTGACAGTGTGGGATGGCCCACTTTGACTAACTGAGATATTTGATAGGTCACAATTTGCGAGAGTTAATCAATTTAGCTTGGCCCCTTACAGAAAACCTGAAAGTTTGTTTAAAAACGGGGATTTGCGGGGTACGGAGGTCAGGAACAGGTGAATATGCTTACTTGCATGCTTTGGTACAACTATTCCTTGTTATGACGGCAGCAAGATGGTTTTACAATTCTCATTCCTTTTGCCTTTGCCTTTGTGGAAGTGGGAGTGAGTTCTTTGTTGGATTGGAACTTCCCCATACCTGTTACCTTCCCTCAATATGACGTCACAAACAGGTTTATTGCCTCTTTATTCATCGGTCCTGAAGCATTCGAGGTCTTTGGATTTATTATATAAGGATTGCCTTCCACCTCTCACAACCTCTTTCTTTCTTCCATCATCAACATACAAACAAGCAAACAGAAAACAACTTCAAATTGAAACAAATCACAACTACTTTCTACTTTAAATCTTTAAACAACACTACATTCAAAATGACTGGAGAATCTACTGTACAAAAGGTCAAGGAGGTCCTTCACATCGGTATGTATTCCCTCTCTTCTCTCATCTAGGATACCTCAATCTAACAGCCTCAGGTTCCAACAAGGACAAGGACCACACCACCTCTAGCACAACACACAACACCACCGGTACTACTGGCACACACGTTCCAGGTACCACTCACAACACTACCGGTACCACTGGTACTCATGTCCCAGGTACCACTCACAACACTACCGGTACCACTGGTACTCATGTCCCAGGTACCACTCACAACACTACCGGTACCACTGGCACCCACATCCCAGGCACAACACACACTGGCCATGCTGAGGGTTCTCACGGACCTCACAGCTCCGCTGCTGCCAATGCCGCTGATCCAAGAGTCGACTCTGATCTAGACGGAAACCGCCTTCCAAACAAGACCTCTGCCGGCTATGGTACTCAAGATGCAGCCTATGGCACAACTGGTACTCACACTGGTACTCACACTGGCACCCACACTGGTGCACATGTCCCAGGCACTACTGGCCACCAAGCTTATGGACACACTGGAACAACCGGCACCACCGGCACCCATATTCCAGGTACAACTCACACTGGACACTCTGAGGGCTCCCACGGACCTCACAGCTCATCTCTTGCCAATGCTGCTGATCCAAGAGTTGATTCAGACTTGGATGGAAACCGTCTTCCTAACAAGACTTCCGCTGGTTACGGCAGTGGTCTTACTGGCTCAACCGGTACTCACCACCAAGGTACAACCACTGGTAACACCGTCGGAGGAACCGGCTTCGGTGGAGGAATCTCCCACAGCACCAATGCTGGTCCTCACAACTCAAACATGGCCAACGCTGCTGACCCAAGAGTCGACAGCGATTTGAGCAACACTGGTAACCGCCACGGAGCTTCCACTGGACACTCCGCATTCGGTGTTTCCGGTTCCCATGCCACCCCCGGCTCAGGAACTGCTCAGAACACTGCTGGTCCACACAACAGCGACATGTTGAACAAGTAAGCTTAAACTAACCCCAAAATATTCATGATTATGTACTAACAATACTACACAGGGCTGATCCAAGAGTTGATGCCGACCTTGATGGTTCCAAGACTTTGGGAGGAAACAAGACCTACCATTAAACCACATGTACAATAATACCCTTGCTGAATGCGGCATGAATTTGCGATACCCGAGGATTGAGCATACCCGCGTAATTGGGGGAGCTTCTATTATCTTCACACGATTGTCAGTTTAGGCTTTGGGTTTTCCTTTATCTGCATATGATGGATGAAGGAATGGGATAGGATGGTGGTATGGGAAACTTAATAGTTTTACGTATGATTTTATGAGTTACGAAATGATAATAATCACTTCTTGAATAATTTCTTCGCTCGTTGTGTGTTTGTGATCCTGAATGAAGGGATGTGTCTTTATGATTGTTTGATGGTAAATATGAAGCGATCGGTTAGAACAGTTATTATCGTCAATCAACCAACCAAGAAACCATTTAATTAACCCTCTTCTCACTTTCTAGGCTCATCACTCTACCTACCTCCTACCTTTACAATCACAAGCTTTTCTTCTTTCCTCTCAAGAAGCTTCTGTTGCAACAATATCCCTCAACCATTCGCGGATAGTATAAATCGCCACTCTCGGCTGGTTCGAAAACTAACGCGACATTTATCACTTCAGCACATAAGTCATGAGCTCCGACAATCACCAACATATATATTCATTGCCCATCTTGGATATTCCCTCGGTTCTAGAAAACGGATTTTTATTGCGATCGCTCCTTTATTCGGAGAGATCGAGATTGCAGTCGGTATTCCTTCTGCAAACGGCATTACCGATCGTACCTAGTATTTAAACCCATAAATATCTATATTCTTGCCTGAGTTACTATTACTAGATACTTAATCCATCCATCTTTTACGGAAAGTGAATGAATAAAACCCTTCAGAAGGCAAAGGAATTTAAATATGGCGAGGTAAGTGGGTGAAAAATATCGCTTGTAATTACAACTAATAAGGGGGAAATAAATATCATTTAGTCTCCGACTAAGAAAAAGCCGGACAAGGTACTAATTAATGACAGGTAGCGAAAAGCTTTGAAGATTCTACTAGTAGGTAGTTAGTTGAGTGTGGCTGGAGATTTAGTTTTAGTCTGAGAAAGAAAAAGGTGCGAGCTAGTGTTAGTGAGGACGCTAGAAGGGTTGGGGTTGAGGCTAAGTGTGCAGATGGAGCTAGTGAGTTTTCTTGGGGAATGGGGGATTGTGGAAATACTTTGAGAGGTTTGTGATTGGGAGGTCAAGTAGGTACCAGGTTGGAATTGAGGAATATTGTTTGGGTTGTTTTGCTGATGAAAGTGGTAGTTGAAGTACGCTCGCTGGGAGATCATTTCGAGTTGTGATGAATGGTGCTAGTGCAAGTATAATTGTGACTTAAAGAAATATGGTGTAATAAATTATTTTAATAAAGCTCAGAGGATTTCAACAGATAGTGACAGACCTGATGACTTCAAGGAATCAAACGAATTTGTGAAAGTTCACCCCAAATTTCATGGTCTTCGTGGTTTCCCCGCTAGCTGGTTCATAGATTTCAGCTGCATTCTCAAGAATCTGGGATCGAAGAGACCCTATTTATTTCAGTCTAAAATATATCAATATTGTGCTCTTCTTTTCGCGGATCTGTAGACTGTAGAGATGGGCTAAAAACAAGAAGCTAGAGCCAATTGTCAAGAGAAGTCCTGCGATTCCCCGGACTCTGGCTAGAGAAGAGATGAGGCTATCGATAGCTATACGAGTATCTTTTACTAGATCCTTACGTCGAATTAAAATTCTCTGAGTCTGTCATGAGGAGAATACATCCACCGCGCTGGTCATCTGTTCGGATGCCTTGACGTACGTGCTGACTATAAGAGATGAGGAGTAGGCGAAGGGTATCTAACAGACCGTTGTTACACTATGTACAATAAAAGAAAAAAGTCAAAACAGAGGTCAGATAAGACGTGTAGCCGAATGAAAAGAGGAAAATAGAAGCAAAGAAAACGCAGGCATTTGAGGGTGGATCTATGTAGTTGCAGAGGAATGTTCTAGGATTCCGAAAGCGATGAACTTTCGCCATCCCTATGCGGTAAGCATAACTAGAAATCATCTCAAACCTCACCAAAATCAAAATGAATCAACACCCAATTTATCATACTCTCTGTCATCTTGATTAGACAGCATGATGTATGGCGGGGTATTCACATGCTAGGTACGACATAGGTTGGCGCCGAGAACCTCGAATTAGAATTCAAACGAAGCTTTCTAATGCCAGCCCTATCAACTACCTACCTAGTACTCAACAACAGTACCTCATTTTTATCGCCTAACAACGAACACCACTTGCTCTGACTTCTTCGTATACCAGGACAACCGTCTTCGTTCCGCACTCCGGATATAGTGATCACTTTGAGGATTTTTCGATATCAGTTTACTTGTTAGACTTTTTGATTAATTATGTACTACGTATGCCAGAATCCATAAAGTGCTCTCGAGCAGTCCAATCCAAGCTGGTGTATTTATGCTACAAACCGAATGCAGAGCTTTATGTTAGGACTGGATCACACAGCGGATTATGTTTTGCATAAGTATCCTACAATAATCCTAGAGCCGTTTGATACACATAAGTAGCAGAGGGGAGGAAAGTTCTCTTCACTTAGTGAGTAAAATATAAACAAAAGGGAGAGAGGAGGGAAAAGGAATTCAATGATAGGCTTTGGAGCAACGTGTACAACACACTTCATACTGAAACATTCAAAATGTTAATTTCGGAAGACACTCGCTCCCTCGTTGGCGATATATCTCCAAATCGCCAATTTATCTTTCGATCTGGTCAACATTTGAATATTTTTTCTATTTTTCAATAGATTGGCTGAGTATCCGCATCTTATTCTATGGCTGTGAGGAGAACATACGCCCATATGATTCTATCTTAACGTTACGTTCCTTCCTCAATAAAATGAAGAGTGTTTGCAGGTTAGTTCTTACTCTGAGGGATCATTACAAATAGCATTAATATCAAATCCCTCTCACTTCTCCTTGATTTTACAAGATGTAACCACAAAAACAACACTACATCCAGTACATAAGTAGCATTAACTACATTCTAGAATATTCATTTGATCATTCATATAAAATAACAATAAGTAAGTCATGTCTGCTGATCCAGTCTCTAGGAAAACAGGAAATTGCACCGTTGCTGATGACGACAACAGGAATTACTACATCTGTACACATTGCAGAAATGGTACTTTTTAGGTCTTCCAATAGGTATGTACTCTGTATTCCACACTCGCATACAGGAATCCACCTTCAGTGCTTACAGCATTCATGAATTTGCATTTCCTAATCTTCACACACAGATTCTCCATTCTTCCTGTCAAGAACATGTCCGACGAAGAAGACGAAACCGAGTCGATCATCCAGCCCGCATCACAAGTTTTATTGCCATCGAAACGTACAGCAAGAAGCGCTCATTCCTACCATTCTAGACACAAGCCTTCCCTCGCCAAGCTACCACCTTTTCTGAGAATACCCCGCGAGTTACGATGGATTGTTTTCGACGCCCTTGTAGCTTCGATTACCGAAATCGAAATCGATCCATCATTTATCGATACATTCCATGCTCTTCGTCTCAGCACCAAAGGTCTTCGAGAAGAAGTTATAGGATGGCAGAGAAAGAGACCTGATGTTATCAATGCTTTCCCCTATGGATGTTTCATCCCACATCGCACAACCTTCATTTTAAAAATCGATCGTCTCTGGAAAAAAGTCGTCAAGCACAAGACAGTATCCGGGTCCCACGTGACATTCAAAAGCGGACCCAAACATAAAAAGCCAAATGAAGGACATCTCCCCGAAACAAAAGCTATCAAATACATGACGAGAGAACAAGCATGGTACAGTTTCTGTCGCACAGTAACACCGCTACATATGTCAAAAATGCATCTCAAATTTGGGATTTCCTTACCCGAAGAATTGGAACCGAAAAGTCAGGGTAACGGACTAAGTTCCATTCCGCGCGAAGAATTATTCGGAGCGCTAGCTGCATCGAGATATCAAGAAGGAGCATGGGCATCCCAGCGCTTATATCTCCAAGGAACAATCGACCAACTGGCTAGTATGTACAAAACAGATACTCTTGCGCAATTAGGAGATTTGGTACACATTGCGCAGAGAACGGAGTTTGACAATGAAACATGGAAGTTATTTCGAGATCATCGGTGGGAAGTGGATGATTACCATGGTCTCTCGTATCCGTTCGATGCGACGTATTGGGAGGATGAGAAGTATAAGATATATAAGGAGGGGAGAGATGAGAAGGATGTGTATGAGTATGGTGGGAGAGTAATGGAGGCGGTGATTGGGTCTGCGGAGGATATGCGGAGGGGTCCGCCGTTTGTGGTGCAGTCTTCTATTCCGCCCCCTGTGAATGAGGAGGATGCTTTTGTTCTTACGAGGGGCTGGGTGCAGGAGACTACGGCTTGTTTGTAAAAGGGGTATGGGTTGATTATTAATCACTCAGTTGTGGAATTAGAATAAGGAACAGCGTTGAGGGTTTTGAGCGAAGATTTGGAATCTTGGAAGAGGGTTGAATGAATGCCTACTTTACACCACAGCATTAATGATTAATGATTAGATAGATACCTAGTTTGATGAAGTCATATACTTCGGTACACTTAACTTGAGATAACGTTGGTGTAATACCTTGTGAAGGGATAAGTATATCATCATTCCTCTAATCTAATCAATGTAAGATTTCTTGTATAATTTGCAAGATGGCCACAAATCCAAGTCCAAATCCAAATCCTCGCACAACAATCCAATATCCTTACTCCATCATACTCTCCAATCCTCTCTGTATACCAGTAATTATCTAACACACATAACTCAGACTTCAGTAGGTACCTACCTACCTATCTAAAATTCCAAAAGATATAAATCACAATACTCTTTCTCTCAGAGTGCTAGAGAGTGTAGTGTGTATGAGAAGAGGTTATTAACATCAAAAAGGTAAATGGTTGTGAGAATGAGAATGAGAATGATAGTAATAATAACGAATATATAATGAGCTACTTACCTAGGTAATATCAGCGGTGATATGGAAGAAAATTCTGATAACAAGAGTCAACTACCTAATAGCGACAACAGAAGATGGCAACAAGAAGAGAGAGTCCATGATAGATACACCCCAAAAGACAGCGAGAATTAAAGCACAGAAACAAAATAGTTCTATCTCCTTCCTAATAACATACACATCACGACTTACTCACATGTACCAGCCCCAAAAACTTGTTGTTTTGCTTCCCCAGAATCCCTGACAAGAACTCAAAAATAAGAACTGACTGAACAAAATTGGTATTTATCACTGCAAAACTAAATTTTCCTTCATGACGACATAAGCCATCCATCTTCCAAGTGACCTATTTACTCCATCACATCATCTCACTCCACCAATCACCCCAATTCTTTTCTACTCCATCCTCCCCAAACCCTTCTATATACAACGCATTCATCCATATCTCTTCTCCACTTGCTTCACCCAGCATCAACTTGTTTTCAAAATTCCCTTCCTTCTTCTCCTGTCCTCCCCGTCTTTTATCAACATCCTTTTAATCTTCGGGCGCAAAAACACACGGAATTCAAACTACCTGTATGCATTTGCTCAAAGGACCTGGGCTTTTGCATTTAGTCAAGTGGGATGCCTTCATATTCCGCGAATCCTAATGCGAGGTTCATGTTTTCTATTATAATGTTAGCTTCCAGCTCTTTCAAATCACTGCAAAAAATGATCAAGAAAATTTTGAGAAAAAGATAAACTTACGCAAACATTGAGTTGCAGCTCCCTTCAACAAATTATCAATGGTTGCACAAACAACCACTCTCTTGCCACTGCTATGTACTCCAAAGCCACCAATCTCTACACCATGCTTTCCGCTAATATTCTTAACACTTGGTGCTTCTCCAGTAATCTTGACCAATTTCTCTCCAGCATAACGCTCTTGGTAAAGATTTCTAATATCTCTACTAGTCATCTTCTCTTTCAAAGGAATGGAGATAGAGTGATGAATACCCTGGAACCAGACTGCAACGTGAGGAATGAATGCAACTTCAACACCTAATTGGTTGCTGATTTCGCGTTCGTGAATGTGATCAGTGAGAGAGTAAGGAATGATGTTGCCAGTAAGGTTCTCAACATCATTCTTTGGGGATGGTTTGGTACCTGCTCCGGAGTAACCTGATACACCGAAGATAGTTGGTTGACCACCAAGGAATGGTACCAATGGAGCAATTCCAAGTTGAGCTGCTGTAGCATAACAACCTGGGTTGGAGATTCGAGTTGCCTTGGCGATATCGGATCTGTTGACTAGTTCTGGAAGACCATATGTCCATTTGCTATCAAATCGATAATCGGCAGAAAGATCAACAATGACACTGTTTTGAGGACCCTTACCCTCGTTGACCGCATCAACGAAAGGCTTGCAGACACCGTTTGGTAGTGCCATAACCCAACAGTCAATCTCACCATTCTCTTCCATTCTGCGAACATCTTCTGGAGAAAGGTTTTCATAGGTAATATCTCTCTTCTCATAACCCTTCAACTTTTGTCCAGCGAGTTCTCTTGATGAGACATGTCTGAGATCCATGTTTGGGTGAGCATTAAGGAGACTAATTAAAGCTTGTCCAGTATATCCTCTGGCACCAATCAAAGCAACCTTAGCTGGTTGAGTGTTGGATGAGTTTTGCTTGCCAAAAGGAGGGTTAGGATTGGTAGTTGTAGCATATCCCCGTCCTGATGTAGGGAAGCGGGAAGTTCTGGAAGATTTGACAGCAGGTCTACGAGCAGAAGTAGAGAAAGCTCGAGCTTGTTGCCTGATACCACCCTGACCAGACATGGCAGCACTCATTCCAGTAGCTGCTCTAGCAGCACGGTGAAGGCGTGCTTCAAGGTTAGAATCTCCGAGCATAGATCTTCCGTGAGTGGCAAACTCAGTCATAAGATCCTTGACTTCATTACCATCTGTAATTCCATACCAGAACATAACCTCTCCATTCTTAGACAAGCTACCATCAGCTTTGTCAAAGAACCACGTCAAATTCTCATCATCCTCTTTAACAGTCCAAACCAACTTGCTGTGATCCTTCTTGATAGCAGCAAAAACATTATCAGCAACGTTGGTCAACCATCCAGCCTTGGTAATAGTAAAGGTAGCCAAATTAGAAAGAGAACTTGGAGACTTTGGAGGAAGAACAATTGCAAGAGCATCCATAGGCTCATCGAAATAGGCCTTGAATTCCTTGTTCTTGAGTCCGTCAACATATCTGTCAACAGTAGCTCGTGCATCCAAACCTTCACGATCCCGTACAAGAACATCCTTCAATTTCTGGATATCCTCGAACTCGGAAAGAGCGCTGACAGTAGCTAATTTGTTGCCTCTTCGGATCAAAGTTCCCGCTCCGGTATCGGTGAATAACTCTTTTTGAAGATCAGCTGGGTGAATAATAGCAACACTGGAAGATCTTGGGAGGAGATCAAGCAATTGCTTAGTCTCCTTGATCTTCAATCTGGTACCATATCTGCACCACCATTGTGACATCAAAGAATCATATTCCTCATCGAGGTTGATAGCAGAAATCTTCTCGTTGGTATCCGCATTGAAAAGTCCTCCCTTCTCAGACAAGTAAACAATCTTCAATGGTTGTAATTCCCTGGCAAGTTCTCCAGCCGCAACATCAGCATTGACGTTCAAGACTTGACCCTCAGGAGTCTCAGCCATAGAAGTCAAAATTGGCAGACATCCCGCATTGATAGCAGCTTCAATTGGACCCTTGTTAACCTTGTTGATTTTGCCAACCAAATTATATTTCTCCTTGTCCAAATAATCCGCACCGAAAACACCAGAAGTGATTGGTCTCGCTCTGACTCCCATCTCCTCCAACTTCTCAACCAACTTCAAGTTCTCCTCCAAGAACAGCTTTCGCGCAACTGCCAATGTCTTTCCATCTGTAACGCGAATGCCCTCTTCGAACTGTGGTTCCACGCCCGCGTCTTCCAATAACTTATTCAATTGTGGTCCTGCGCCGTGTACAACGACTGGGAATAGACCCACATGGTTGAGGAAAGCGAGGGCAGAGGTGAGAGATTCGAGATGTTCAGTAATAATCGCACCACCAACCTTGATAACTGCGAATTGTTGAGAAGACACGGAGCTGAAATGTGAGAGATATTGCTGAACTTCGCGCTTGGAGCCAATGTTGCTGAGGAGTTGAACAACAGTCGAACGAGTTGAAAAACTATCTGTAGCAGGCGCAGAGTATTGACGTCTGGATGAAAGAGCTACGGCGGTGGTAGCTTGTGGGAGAGATCTCACAGTTGAAGAGGAGGGGAATTTGCTAGTAGCAGTGCGTGCTCTTCTAGCAACGACAGCTGCTCTAGATCGAAGTGCCAACATGATTGGTGGGGGTTAGAATCGATATGGAGTGGAGAGATTATTCAAAGTAAAATTTGTTGAGGACAACAAACTCTGCCTTCTTATAGCTTCTTCTGTGCAGAGCTTATGAAAGAGAACTTCGATGCAATTCAATGCCAAACAAACGTTTGATCCGAGAGTTATCTCATGCAAGGCGGGGAGAATTCGAAGATGTTGGTTGGGAGAGGGTGCTATGAACTGAAAATAACGCAGACTAGAGGGGTATAAAGTGTAAGTGAGTCAATTCCTTTAATTGTTTGTAAATAAATCTCTCGCGGTATTCTTCCAAAGAAAGAATGAAAGAAACAGTCAAGACGAACGTGAAGACGAATAAAAGTTATATATCATACCTTTCCTCAACTTTCTTCACAATTTCAATAAAAATGTAAGTAGAAGTAGATAATACTCATCAGATATCAAAAATGACAGTCATAGTTCCCAAATGCTCTGGTAATAAATTCAATCTGGATTTGACCCCTCAGGGATTGATTGACCTTGTGCCTTGTGAAAATATAATGTGGAGAAGCGCCGATGTTCTACGATTGGTTGAACTGGTTGAATTGGGCTGGATTTTCAGATTGTGAAACATAATTGGTTGGATATGGCTTCTTGGCATGAAGAAATACCCCACATAGAGAAGTTTTTATTCCATTTTATCTTGTCAAACTTTTCTCCCAAAGCTTCAGACTTCGCTTGATACACACGTACCATCCATACCGTGGTATACGAGTGGGAAACGAAGGTGCGGAATATTCCCTTCGTTCCTTTTTGTTTGAAATCTGGAGGTGCGTGGGATGAAGGGGAAAAGTCTTCAACGTGCAGACTGGAGCTAGTAAGGTAGTAAGCAATAATATAATAGTAGTGGTAGATAAGAAGAAACATATTAGGCCGTATTGATCAGCTAGTGAAAGTCAATATGATAGTAAATATGAACATCAACATCAACATCGACATCAACATCAACATCAACATCAACATCAACATCAATACCAAAGAATAGAAATCCTCAAAAGGCAGGAACCCAATAACATCTTAATACATACATACAAGCATCATGATCTCATCAATCCCCAGTCATCACATAATCCTCAAGCAATGAAAACACTTTCAAACACACTTTCCAAATCCGTCAATCCATCGATGACGGAAGCAAATATCCTTCCCTTCCCTTCCCAGCACCCAAAGTCCACAGTCCACCCACCCATCAATCCAACCGATCACCCCTCCTCTAAAATTTCCAAGTGCCCCAGATATCATCTCCCAACTTCATAATCTTATCAGATCCGCTCTGATCTCGGTCCATTGACACCAAAAATGGTGCTACTCACCCTGCTAACATCACAGCTCTCACGTAACCATTTCGTAACTGATATCCAAGTACCTACTAGCTTCCTAGTACGTATCCATTCTATGTATACTCCCATTCAAAACTGCTGTATGCATTATAGATCGATAGATACCTGGGCTCGAATCGCTTATTGCATTGCTTTTTCACTCGTCATACATTTCATCGTGGATAAATATATACCAGGTGCGTTTCCTGTATTGTCCAGATCGATCTCTAGACTTCACTGAAAAAGATCCACCAAAAACGCTAGATCCGTAGCATTCCTCATATCCTACCTAGGTAATAACTGCTTCTTTCTATACATAGATAGTTCTAGCTTCCTAGGCCAAATACAATATTAACATTTAGGACCTACTCATTCATACTATCAAGTCAGAGAATATACACCTCCGCCGCTAGATAGATGCACATACCAAAACCACAAGATGGTGAAGTACTCCCTCCATACACGAGGACTAGCCTTATTCTCTCAAGTAGCTAGCAGTGGAGTTGCATGCATACATACCTACTTTCTAGCAGCACAAATATCATTCATCATCCATTATTCATCATCTATCAATCATCATTGATATCTCACTAAAGACCTTCCACATCCCAACCAAAATTACAATACACTACATCTCACTCACTCACTCACTCACTCACTCACAAACAATCCACAGGTATAGTATAAAAAGTCATAATCTCTCCATTCATTCAATTACCATCCACCAAATACAAGATACAAATCCCCCTTTCGAGCTGAATAACCCATTCATCCATGTTCATGTTCGTAGTCTGATTGAAGATCGTCGACCAGAAGCCAAACCAAGTTAGATCATAAGAAATGGATTAGAGGTCCATCAAGTCAAACGATATCAAAGTGACGCCTTCATGAAAAAAAAAGGAAGAACCGATCATGTAAAAAATCTCAAAAATCTCAACTCCTGAATCGTTAAAAGCCCCTTCGTTGCCCTCCTAGCTTTGCAGGTCCCCCATGCAAAAGCCCAGAAGAATCTGGTGTCAAGTGTTTCGTTCCATGAAAGTCCGTACAAACATTCATGTATTTTTTCTTTCATAATCTCTGTACCCAAGTATCCCGTCATTTAAGTCCGTTTTCCCATTCTTCGTTCGTACTTAATTTAATGCTTGGAAGCAACAACTGGAATCTCATTAGTTGTGAACCCATAAATTGGGTTAGAGAGACTCACCAGCAGGAACTACGATGATAATGATTAAGATGATAATGCCTGCAATCAAGCACATCCTCATCTTCATATCCTATTGTCCCAAATATTAGCCCAGCCCCCTTAATTTTTACCAGAGATCGTCAATTACCTTCCACCACATTTGTTTGCGGACTCTGTTAGCTCCACGACGGAAACCTTGCGCTGAAACTGCGAGACTATCGGTTTTGTCTTGAAGAGAATCTAAATGGGCACCACGTTCCGAGACCTTGTTGATGTTCTCGCGCATTACACCAACGGTATCATCGATAGTCTAGAAGAAAATAGAGGTCAGTCAAAGCTCTGCAACATAAATCAAAGTGCCCTCGAGTTGTCAAAGTTGTCTGGTAAATTTGGAGCCCCTTTGTGATTGAGAAAGTCTTGCCAATTACACATCGCTCTCAAAATCTGAGAAATCGTTGTCAATAGGTATAGTCGCAACCACCATGTCTCCGGTATTCTAAGTTGTTGTCGGCAAGATATGGATTATATCAGAACTCGTGTTCAGGCGGCTAAAACACATGCGCAGCAAAACCAACATCATGTAATTTATCGATGCCAGCACAATCTACACCTCTTCTCAATATCGCATTTTGAGAACATATCTCCAAATCGTAGTTATCGAGCGCAATATCTTTGTTCTGTGGGTTGTTGATGCTTATCGCATGGTCGGTTGGTCGCAAAATCGTCATATGCATGATGATGACAGGGTGACAAAACTCTCCATCAATCCCCGAGACTCAAAATTCATCGACAGACAACTTCTCAACCCGTCGGAAGATTGTATATCACTTACAGCTTGTAATGCCGCCGTCCTCTGGTTACCTCCTGCTTGTTGGGATCCTGCACCTGTACCAGCAGCTCCTCCGCTGGGGATATAAGGATCATATTGAGGTTCTCGGTGGTCCGCCATTGTGTTGTGTTTGTGGGTATAGGTATTAGTTTGATCGTAGAGAGGTCGTAAATTTTACTTTCGCTGTTATTGAAATGACAAATAGCTCAGCAAGAGTTTGCGTCGTAAATAAATCGAGTTGCGTAGGTATTTGTTGTTATTGTTTTGTTAGAGATGGAGGAAGATGTGAGTGATGAAATAATGGTTTGAATAAAGTTCGGGTTCTGGAGCACGTTTAGAAGCGAAACAACAGAAGGCCCAAACGTGATTGATCTTTGCCAAGGGGCTTTTCAAGGTTAATGGTTAATAGTTTGCTTTCTTTGAACAGCAATGAATCAAACTCAATAATCAATTTAATTCAATTGAGTATCTAAAGAGAAAATGAAAATGAAACAATAAACAATAAACAATAAACAGTACAAAAATAAGAGGGAAAGTCGTACAATTTATTTGAGTTCGAGTTATTGAAATACGAACGGCTTCATCGGAATCCGTCCTAATTCCAGTTACTTGCCAACCCATCTGTCTACGCAATTCATGATGAGCGCCAGCCATCCCACCCATCCTGCGCCTACTTAATCTACACGTGATACTCCATCAAAACCCTGTCGTTGTAAATTCCGATGGCTCTTGAGAGTCAAAAAAAGATGGTTGTGTCACAGTGGCGAAACATTGAAGATTTCACAAAGTCCTCAAAGAAACGAATGCGGAACGTACTTAAATTTGATAATACGTTGGTGCTGCTATCAATGCTGTCAATCTTGTCAATGCGACTCCTCCTGTCGGGGTTATATTGTATTTTGGCTTGACGTGTCGATTTGCATATATTTGTAAATTTAGTGTGGACAAGTTTGACAGACCCTTCCCCCCGGATTTTGATACATTTGTAACAGACCTGGTGGACCTAGGCTTCAATTTGTAATCATTATACTCGTATTTGTTTAGCAGGCAAGTCAAGAGTCAAGATTCATGAACTTCAAGTGGTAAATGGGAAGCATAATAGAAGCTAAATGTGATGAGCATCAATTGATCTATTTATTATATAGATAGTCTAGACGTCCGCCTACATTCATCTACTCGTAAAAGGTATCGAAAATAAAATATCAAAGATGTTAGTAAAACTTCGCATCACCAAACCACCCAATTCATAAACACCTCCTTGAACACCATATCTCCAATCTCATTGCCTCTCCATAAAAACTAGAAACGCAGTAGTAAAATCCAAATACTTTTATCCTAACACCCCTATGTCCCAACCCCCCCCCCCC
>PQXI01000412.1:0-20280 GCA_004786145.1 Botrytis paeoniae | reverse complement strand
GTCTTCACACGGTTGTAATATTGATTGATTGCTTAAGGAACTTAAGAGCTAGAGCTAAGACTACGAAACCTATATGTTGTAGTGCCGAGGTGCTAGCGCTTGCGCTAGCACGGTCACATGATCCCTATCCCGACAATAAGTTATCTGAGAATGTCAGACTTTGGGTTAATGCGGAGTAACCTTACGATATCCGTGAAAAGAAGAGATCGACTCGTATTTGCGCATAGTATATCTGAATATGGGATTGGTGGGGTAAACCTCGTACACTAAGAACAGAGTAAGCCGTAAGCCCATAATTCTTCAGTAGACTACGAGGGAAAGTCCCTGAACGTCACTTGGAGACTTGGTTGATATCTTGGTGGGTAGAATATGACACCTACAGAATAAATGGTTAGCGAAAATGAGGGAGAGATTTGAAGTCAATTGTTCACTACAAGAACTTTAGATCAGCCGGTGCCTTTCATTACTTGTATTTTTCCGTTTACTCGCAAATGCCCATTGATTAGAGGAGTCAAGCTGACTGCTGATCCCGCAAGGATCGAGGAGTTGAGTTTCCAGCTTCGGAAATCGGTGAACCAAAGAAAGCTTATCATGCACCTTGTAATCTTCATTCCGAGCCTTATTAAAGGTACTAAATATAAGAAATGACCCCAGAAAGTGTGAGTAAGAAGCATTTTGTATCATCCTATAAAAATTGTTTATTCATCCGCATAATCTAAAGAACGTTGTCTATCATTTGATAAGGAGCTTGCTATTCCCCTGGAACAATCGTCTCGGACATCAAGAACAGAGCAGCACTGGCAGAAAAAAGATTTGGGGAGATCTGTGAAGATATTGCCCAGCTGCGCTTGCAGAAAAATCTATGCTCGACTGCTGAATTGAGTACTTGGCGATATCATGGAGCACGAGAAATCACTTCACATGCCACTCAACAGAACCTTGAAAGTCATTCCAATGCCACCCCCCGACAGTCCTGAGGGTCCACTGGTGGATAATTGTATTGTCGAATAGACTTCGGGATGATTCACACATGAATATTTGGTAGCTGTGAAAGAATCAATCAAAGCATACGAAGAGTTAAAATGCAAACTAAATTCCCACTGGATTCACCCGTACTAGTATCAGCATAGGAATCTATCGCATATTGTTGTAATTGGACATTGCAATTGTTGTGCGATCTGTAACCCTGGAGAAAGAGGCAGTCCTTAGAAGCAAATTTCTCAGTCAACTGTTCGTAGATCACGAACGCGCCAGAGACTTGCGGGAAGAAAGAGGAGTCATCACGTCGAAGATGTACCCTTCTAACCCTTTCCTAGAGAAGATAGAACCTCGCTGGAACGAAAATTTAAAGCTTGTGAACCCTGATTGAAATATTGAATTCATACGCGGGTGCAACGATATAGTGCTTTCCGGTCACAATAAGAAGGTCTAATGATCGCGATTCTAAATAGTAGTCAAATAAAATGCCCGATTCTATGATAGATCCGCTTGTTGGATGGTTCAAAGAATGGAGAGTGTTGACTGTCTCGTGTGAAGTGGCGTCGAAAAAATGCCACTAATCAGAGCGCCAACACGTGAATATCACATGATACACCGTGGTAAATTGATTTGTTGCACATCTTAAAAACCGTTCAGGACCGGGTGAATATCAAAATCGTCACTGACTTTCAAGATGATGGTGGGGAAGTGTCAAGGTTACATAAGCATGTATCTAAGTACCCTCGTACCTACCTAGGTATTGTTCTTTTTCTACATCATAACTCATCAATTACATGTACGGAGACTCTGATATCACTCTTGAATCGTCACCAAAATGATACTGATGCATGTCTGCGTAGATATCCAAGCAAGTCATTCATCTATATATGAAAACTCCTTTCATTCCTTTATGTTTGGGTATCTTATCCCAAATCACCAAATCACCAACTCCTCAAAATCCATCATAACACAATGTGTTCAAAGTAACATGTTCATAACTTCGTATTGCTCCAAATCAATTATCTCGATGCGAATCACCAACAGCATCGACTGCAATCGCCGAAGCATATGAATCCACATCGAGCAATTGAATGGAATCCTCCTCTTGTCGTCTTTCCATCGTCGAGTCTTCCGAAAATCACCAATCACCGATATTTTCCTCCCTAGAGTCATCCAAGGTAGCTGGTACTAGGCATGTCCCTGTATGACGCACATTTACTGCTTCCAAATCAAAGCATTATACTGGTAGCTTTTCAGTCGGATGTGACACAAGAGCACCAGGACAATTCTCGCACTTGCATTCATATGCAGCAGCATCAACCTTCAATTGCGGATTTGGTCCATTTGTTGCACGATGAAACTCCAATAGAAGGACTAAATCAATCAAGAGATGTTGTAATCGACGCAATCTGAAAGTCGCAATAGGATCTTGTCGTCGGCGTGCATCCACAAGCATATTGACACCCCTTTCAATTGGTAGGAACCACCTTTTAAAGTCGACGTCAGTATGATATTTCTTTGAGAAAGCAGCAAATCCCATGCAATAAAGTTGTTCTTTTTCTTCTTCAATAGTCATTACTTCTCCGATGGCCATCTGTTGTCCGCGCCAGAGCATGAATGGATCCTCTCCTGCGTGTCTATCCCAGCTGAATTGTTCTGTAATAGCGTCCAAAATTTTATTAAGTTTTTGATTTGTCCTTTCCGTTGAAAATTGCATGAATTGTGCTTGTCGACGTAAGATATATGTCCATGAGAGATATTATCCGATCAAAAATGCGGTGTAGACATAACGTAGTTTATCATCGGGTCGCCAATATCACCGGGTCGCCACTTTTTTCATTATTCAACCACTTCAATTTCGTATTATTTAACAACTATTTAATCAATTAATTGAAACTATTAAGGATCTAATAATCTAGGGTCTATTATATTATTTTGATAAATTCTTGAATTGTGACCAGTTCTTTCATATATACTACAGCATCGATTAGAAAATACTTCCCCATTAGAATTCCCCCTCTTTTCACACTCGTCGCATTGAATCTGAATATCAACCTTTTGTTGAAATAATATATCAAGAGTCTCTTGTTTAGTAAGTACTCCCCCTTAATATAATTGAATCTTTTTTACATATTGACATTTGTTTAATACTTTATTTGCCTTTTGAAGTACACGGTTTTCTGTATTTAGAAATGTATTCTCATAAACTAATCTCTCTATACCTTTAGCTAAAACTAGTACAATTTCGAATATAAATATAGAAGAACTTGATTGATACTAATCTATTCGAGATTTTATTAAAATTGATTAAGAAAGAGCTTTAGTTGAATTGTAAAGGATTTGAGAAATTTAAGGATCTAAATCGAAAAGAGGAAAAGTAGATATATGAATTCGAATATCTAACTTTGAGAGTATAGCTTCAGGATTAAATGATATCAATCCAATTCCCCGAAACCCAGTTTTTATATTCTGAGATGTAATTAATTGTTGATATGCAGCTTTGAAAACTATAAAGAATTCAACCTTAGAGATATGGTTGATATGTGCCTTAATAAATCCATCAATTTGATTATCATACAAGTGTTTCAGAACACTAAAACATCTAATATCAAATGATTGAGTTAAATAACTAGAATGCGCTAATAGCTTTATATATACTATATCATTTGCTTTACAATATAATTGAAAAGGTATTGATTCATGACTTTCGTGTCCATCCAATACTAACATTCGATATTTACTCTTTCTTCGATGAATAGTATGTTTGTCGAAATACTTTAATCATTCTAATCCTATCTCATTATTCGTTTATCTATTGGAAATAGGTTTAATAGCCCAATCTGCAGGAAGATCGGTTTCGGTGTATCAATTCGAAAGGTAAACTTGTTTTTGAATTATCAGAAATGGAGATATAGTTTCACCCTCTCCATTACCATATATAATTACTATAGCCCATTCTCGATTGCCTGATTATATTGCCTTGCTTTTATTATTTCATTCAGTATTAGTTATAACTATATAGGCAACTATAATCCCTATTATGAAGCCTGTTTCATCGAAATTATAGAAATCGCAATCTTGAATACCATATTTCGCTTACATATTCACTACCACTTGAAACCACCTTTCAATAAGCTTAGGATTTTCGCAAAGAGCTCTTTGAAAGTTATAAACACGATTAAAACGCATCTTTAATTCCATATAACACTTTACGAATCGATGAGCCTAGAGCTTTTTAACCTTCTTTGCCCCTCGCGACTCAAGAATATAATTCGCTATATCTTCCACACCACTCAATTTAGATGCAAACCCTTTATCATCCATATCAATTATATATTGAAGAAGCACTTTCTCTTCTAATTCAGTTATTTTATGCCCATTTGCTCAAGTTTCTATTTGATTGTTTCGACCGTTGATTCTATCGCATAATGTAGATCGAGGTACTGAATAGACTTTTGCAGTTTTTGTAATTGTCAAATTTTTAGACTTTCAAATAGCTTCAATAGCTAAAATGATTCGGGCTTCTTTTGATTGTGTTTCCATAATAATTCATTAAGATATCGCGAATTGGAATTGAAGTGGTTGAATAATGAAAAAAGTGGCGATCCGGTGATATTAACGACCCGATGATAAACCACGTTATATATTCTCTTGCTTTTCTTCATCTTTATAATAGTCAAGTAATGTATTTACAAGACCCCAAATTCGAGATTGAAGATCATATGCAGCAAGTGTGAGAGGATCTCGATATTTGTGAATTAGAGCTTTAGTAGCTTTACGTTGTTTGGCTTGGTCCAAATAATATGAGATCCATCCTGTGAAACCTGCTGCCACGAGCGAGCCCAACAGAGAGACGACGGCGATGATGATAGATACAACGTCGACCATGATGACGGGATTAATTGGTAGAGTTATGCTGCAGGTCTTTGTGTCACCGTTGTTTCTCCGGAAAGCTTCCCGTTTCACGAATGAGAATCTAGGAACGTTGTGGTCGACACCAAGGTGGTTTTGAAAGGATTTTTGAGGTGAAAAGTGACTTTTGAGTTACAACTAATTCCAGGGTCGTCCAGATTTTTGAAGGGTTTTGAAATTTCAATATGATTGAAATGCAAAGATTAGGTCCTCACGTAAGAAGCACCAGGTGAAGCTGGCGCTTACAGTGAGCTTGAGGGGCCAATGGGCTACAAATACTCGAGAAAAAGAATAAGCATGAACTTATGATAAATGCAGTTCAGAGCGGCAACAGAAATAACCCAACATCGTATGTGGATCGGTACATCATCTTTGTATTGGTTACTGGATATGTATGCATGGCAGGGTTAAAATGGAGGGTTCCAGGGCATTCAATTTAAGCTTATAATGGCCATTCAAGTTTGTTACACTCCCTCGACCCCCAACTATGTGGCTTTTCAGGCTTACACAAAAGAGCTGAGACAGAATATCCACATCGACCCACAAGAACACGGTGAGAAACATCCTTACGCCGTGCATCATTATACGTACTTAATCACGAGATTTCTGTTCTCAAAGCGTGTTTTACTATGATATGTTCACGTATCCATCGCGATCTCAGGCTGAATCTTTTCCAGATGCTACCTAGCCAGGTGTCAAGATGATAACCTCATATACAACTAATTCAATCAATATTACTGATACTTACTTGATACCAATAGATATGATACTTAGATTTTTCATTGGAGGCGTCAATGGGGTTTCGCATGTTTCGAATCTCGATATCGTGAAAGAGGTGGTTGGGCTAGGTTAATCATGAAATTGTTTTCGACTTTATGGGTGAAAATTCGGAAGTCCGGGCTGGGGAATGCTATTGGTCAAGTTACGAATCTATGAACCTACGAATTTACAACTAGCTTATATGCATAATATGAACAATCTCCTTCAAGCCACTGTGGCTGAGAAGTTCAAAGTTTTTTATTTCACAACATCAAAATGACCACAAGTACGAACACGCACAACCTTCATATTAGAATACTTAACCCAATCTTTTGTATCTAGAACATATGTACCTGAATACCACTCAGAAACATAGCTGGTAACAAATCCTCATTCTCGTTCAAATTCATGATGGCAGCTCTGAGTCCTTTTGGAACTTGTTGAAGAATAGTATCGTTCAACATTGCATCCAATCTTTCACCCCACATATCGGTGAGTGTTTGTACAACTTCGGCGCCAATGAGTGTCCCTCTCCTAAAGAGAAAGTCTTTGAGCTTTTCTTTATTATCTGAACCCTCATGATTTGAATCATCATTAATCTCGGTTTTGATCTCCGAGCTGGTAACTGAGTCCGCATATTGTCGAGCTACCCGTCCTTGAACCAACACATTTACAATACGACAAAGTTCGGTTTTCTTGTTTTTCATATAGCTTTCCCAGTGATCCACAAGTCCAGGTTCAGGTACAACGTTCTCGAAGTCAATTTTATCTGTAGCGATTCGTCGTCCATAGTAACTGTGAGTTGACCCCAGTTCCAATTGACATAGGAACCATTTTGCGCCTTCGACGCCTGTAAACCTGGCAAGAACCCATTCACCCACAATGAGGTTTATATCATTTTCTTGGACAAAATTCAACATACGAACCACACGAAGTTGTTCTGAATTCTCGCCTAAGGCTTGAACTTGAGCTGCGGGATCTAGAGTAGAGGCGTTTTGATTTCGTTCTCCTGTGGAATCGACACTTTCAGGCACTTTACCCATCAAACCAGAGGACAACGAGGTGAGCTTCTTGTAATAACTATCACTTTCTTGTCCTGTGGTAAGAGCTGGTCTGGAATTTATTAAACCAAATGTTCTCTTCTCCTCTTGGTCAGACAGAGCTCTCTGAACCACATCACAAGCGTCTAATTGTTTTTTCAAGGCCCCTGCCTCACAAGTAAAATGGACTTTTATCATAGACAGTGCAGTACTGATTGTACAATGCCCGCTTATCTTTTGACTATCATTTACAGCGCTTTGTACTTGGTATCGGAGGTTTTCAGGATTTTGCATCTCGATTATGACCCTTTGGATATCAAAGACACCTTCAATACCAGAAGTTGTAAGCATGATTGGATTTGGACATATCATACTGGAACCTAAGAGTTGGGTTCTCTGTGGCTTTTGACGTTTTCCCATGGGAGGACCATTCAATTTGGGAGCTTTGATCTCATCAAAAAGTGGTTGGAATTCTTTCGGAATGCTGTTGATATCTTGATCTTGAGAAACCCAATGATTCACCTCATCGATCAAACTTTTTGGTTCCTCATCCGTTGGAGAATCGGCCGCTGAAAGTTCTGGCTCGACGTGAAGGCCTGGTGGAGCATCCACACTTTCGTTCATAGGGGCCACTGGTTCCTTTGCCTTTCTGCCAAATCCTCCGAGTCCTATATTGAGCTTCGGTGCGGAAACGTGTCGCATCTGTGGTATTTGAGGTCTTTGAGGTGTTTTAAATCCAAACCTCGAAGCCATGTTTCCATTATTTTGAGTTGCTGGTTTCTCTTCTTCACGAACAAGCGCTTTTTGTGCCTTTTCTTTCTCAGTTCTATAGCCAATCTTTGGTTTATACTTCTCGAAACTTGGAGTATTCTCGAGGTATACTACTAGCTTCCCAAGGTGAAGCAATTGAGGCCTAAGTTTCTTCAAACTAATATCCTCAATAAATTTGAGAATAGTTTGGAGTAACCCGACTGGAATATCTTGCTGAGCTGTTCTTTTGATGAAGTCAATGGTTTGACGCAATAGTAAAGTAATCTTAGATGCTGTATCTTGCAATCTGTATCTCTTTTCCTTGGATGCGGCCGCTAATTGACCATTCCCCGAACTGAAATAATTCTCCGTTCTCTCTGGACTAAAGGCAGTCAAGCTTGACGGATATAGAGATCGTCCTCTAATCGGGCTTCCAAGATCTTTCCCCGCCCAATTGAAGATTGAGACATCATTGGTAGTAATAACAACCTCGTCAAGTAGCCGACAAAGTGCTTTGGTTGGACCTTCTGCATGGAAAGCTGAGAACTTTACGCCGAGAACTCCCATAAGTGAGTATACTCTATCAATAGGAACTGTACATTCTCGATATGATGCTAATGACAAGGTATCGTGAGCTGGAAGAGTTGGTCTGCTAAGTCCACGACAGCACTCAGGTGGAGGTACCTTGGTAAAGTCAGAGACTTTACTTCGATCTGCTTCAATAGCAAGGGCACAATCATCGACTAAGGTCCTGATCAAAAGTTTGATCACAGTCCTTGCTTGAGCTCTAATTGAATTGGGATTCAAATCGAAACCAAGAGTTGTGAACAGTTTCCGGAGGATCTCAGCGGCGGGTGTTTCCATATTGATTCGTGATTCAATATCATACCCTGCCCGAGACATTGTGTCCCGAATATAGGCGCCTGAATTATCGTCGTTCATTTCTCCTGGAAATTGAACTCCGAGGTAGCCAAGAATACCAATGATTCTTCTTGATTTTTCTAGGCCTTCTGTTGAATCAAAATAAGGGATCTATGTTTTTGTTAGCTTATCTGAAGCTCTGGTTGAAGGCATGGTCTCATGGGAACCTGGCATATATACGCACCTTCTCACCGGTATCCATGAGTGATTTAAGATTTTCCAAGTTGGAAAGGAAACATTTTGTTTCTTCAGGCACATTGGTTATATCTTGTTCGCGTATATGCTGTTGAAGATAAGAACAATGATAGTAATATGATCCCAAACCTTCTACAACTCTAGGTAAAGGCTCCCAAAGATTGTTTACATAAAACGCCATCTTACTTAGGACCAATTCCTGCAAAGTCCATCCTCTAGTCGACCATTTCGGCGATTTCACGTCTTCAAATTTGGTGAAATTTGCATCACAAGCCCGTGTACCAGTAGTATCCATATTGATACTATGCCAAGTACTGGCCCATTCTGTTGAACTTGATGTATCGAGATGTACCAAACAAAAGTCTGCATTATTGTACCACTGTCCCATCATGGCAAGTGATTCATTTTGCTCATTCGCGTCGCCTTTATTGATGCAGATGGTATCGTTCCAGAGATACTGTTTACGACCATTGGACGGAAAAAGACCAGAACTAAGAATTCTCTTTGCTTCCCGAATAGAGCTTTCAATTTTATACATAGACTTTCGCCTCTCCAAAATGGGGAGGAAATCCTCTATCGCGGAAAGTAGACCGGGGATTTCGTTGAGTGTGGCGTATTTCCTTGTTGCTTTTTCGAGTCTCATTTCGGCGAGTCGCATTTTGTCTTCAAGGTCAAGAAGGATTGAATCGACTTGCAATGAATTGTTGCTATGGTTCAGAATATTGATCTTATTCGCCTCGTTTTCGATTGGTGTTTCTGAATCATCAACTCCCATGTCTTGCTTTTCCTTCTCCAAATCCTTATCTGCCAGAGTTTTCACCTCCACATCTTTTTTCTTTGCAACAAGTTCTTTGCGAAGGCTTGCTGTTTCCGAAGAAGCTTCTCTGAATTCCGTGAGATCCGCGAGAAAGGTGCCGGCATTGGATTTGACTGATTTCTTCTCAGAACGACTCAAGATAATGTCAATTTTCTTGATCTGCTCATCAACATCTTTCTTGCATTGAGCAGCGAGTAACTCTACGTCACTCTTGCCTGCTTCTAAATAACCAAATTTCTTGACTTGGAAACTGGCGAATCGTTTTGCATCCTCGTCCTCATCATAAGAATCTCGTATCATCTCATAGACTTCTCTTTTCCTCGCGTTCTCCTTGATCTTTTGAAGAAACGGAAATGTAATTTCCTGTCCTTTCCAGCTGTGACTCAATATTACATACTGTCCATTTGGCCAATCTTCCATATTTCCCGTATCAAGGTTGAACATCCTCTTGGGAGTTGGCACTCCATCCGCATTCAAGATTGCCGGGTCAATGATTTCTTCTTCAAAACTATTATTATTTAAGCCTATGTCATTTTCTTTTGGATTAGTGAATTCCGGGACGAAATTGGAATTGATAATCCATTTCATTGATTTGTGAACTTTGTCTTGTAACAAAGGATCAAGAACAGATTTGACGTAGGCATCGCGAGCAACATTATAACCTACGCCCGTGGCACTAGCGAGGGAGGAAATGAGAGATTTTTCGGTTGGTGTTGGTGTACTTGTTGTATCGAGGATTTTCTTTCCAAAACGAAGTAAATCATTTTGATCTGCCCAGGAAGTCATTTTGATATTTAATAACCAGCTTGCTAAGAAAGTCAATATGATAATAGCATAGAAACGAGCAGCTTGAGGACAGGAATTCCTGTAACGAAAGCTCTAATAAGCCATCCTGATAGACTTCACGTCTTAGAAGCAGCCAGCAGAAATATCACATGCTTGCTTTACGATCGAGATTCGAAGACACCCTCGCAAAAGTCGATCAATCAGTTATCTCATCATATTTCATTCTTTTCGCCATCAGCCGTCAAAACGAAATTGCGATAGTTTCCTTATAACGGCGCTGAGCCAATTGCGACGCTGAAATCTTACCCCTCCAATCACCCTACGTTCTCGGGAACCCCTCTACACATGTCTTGCAGAACATCACCCCCAACTTAGTTTCTCAGCCAGCCACTTTTTCCAAAGCATGGCTTTATTGATTCAATGGCTATCAATGTAACAAGTTTTCCGAATTCAATACTTGACGTATAATTCTTATACGAAGCCCTTGTAGTTTCGGCACTTGGTCGAATACTTGGATGGCGAATTCGGTGATGTGCCAATGTTATCGGAAGGATTGATCCTGAATGCTGGTATGGGTAAGATCTGCTGGTCTTAGAGTTAGATCAAAGAATATCTTGAATAGAAACTATTTTTCCCCCCTTTAAGGAGGAATCTCAGTAGGTTGACGTGCTGATTGAGCAAAAATGGCTTCATATCATCGCATCCTCAAAGTCTTTGGGAGATCAATTGAAGATAAAGCATTACAATGTGATTGGTAAGCTATTCCTTTTCCTCGAAATGGAGAAATTCTGTGATTGGAATCCCTCATTGAGTACCTCTGTAGTGATATACACCCATGGGAAATTCTCATCAACGGAGATCGCTGGTCTGGCCGACTTCGACTTATAGGCTTTGTGGATGTCTTCTTTCTAATTAGTTACTCCGAGAATTCGAGGTTCCATAGAGGGATAATTATCTACAGTAAGTATACAATTCCTCCAAAGAAAAGATGATGTAGAGCGATAAAGCTAAGAAAAATTAGAGGATGACCAGCACATATCGAAACTTCTAGATATGGTCGGGAAGGAATTCAAAGACGGAAAACTCATACCCAAGACTACCTCATCTCAAGTCGAATTATCCAATCCCAACGCAACTCAAGCCCCAAATTCAATCTACACAACATTTACTCGTGACTCCGCCGACTATACCACTTCATCTATAGGCCATCTTATTGGTCTCTGTACCAAATATTCTTCTACAACTCTCCAAACCTATACCATACATCTACGTAAACCTTCCGATCCACTTCTAAAACAAAAATACAAAAGGGCACTCAAAGTACACGATACATTGGATATGATACAAGATGCTGTCAAACTTGGGTTGGTGAGTTATGCGGAAATCCTGGGTCGGGGGGTAGGGTATATCGGTAGAGGAAGTAGTACTTTGGACATTGGGAAGGGATTTGTGGGAGGTCTTGGGGCTGGAAATGAAATTCCAGAGTGGGTGGGATTGAGTGGTGATAGGGGGTAGGAGTGGTAGCTCAAGATTAATGATTTGGGAGAATCAAGGGGATGTCATCAGTGGAGATTGAGCTTAGTAGTTTGAATCCGTTGACATTTGAAGACCACGAATGAAATTCGGTCCTTGTGCACCAAACCTCTACCTTACTTCATTAAAAGAATTACTAGAACTTCTTGACCTATGCTTATCAAACATGAAGATGATTGAGGTTTAAATTTTCCACAAGCTAGCTCACGAGCCAACGGACCACTATAGTTACATGTTGTACATAAACTGGAAATGTACAACAAATCCACATGCCTAGGTAAACATACCATTCTAGCTTCAACGCTATTCCTGCGGCTCGTTTCACAGACCTAATTGATATGGAAAAAGAATAAATACATATAACAATGATTCCAAAAAAATCAAATACATGATATGACTAATAAGAACCAAGTCCCTACAACCTTTGTTTTCATCCACCCAGTCACTACAATCCTTTACCAATTACCCATCCGATCGTCTCTGTATCTTTATGATAACGAGTTACTCTGTAACCTTCATCAACATCTCGATCTTCTAACCATCTCCTCAATTTTCTTGTCCTCCTTCCCTTCATCTCTTTTCCAAATTCTCCTAATTCTGCCCCTGTGGGCATATCATCGTATCTACCTAACCTATTAGGATGTCCCTCTCTTATTCTAGCTTTCTCAATCAAATCCATTTCATCAAGTCCTCTCCAAATATTCGATGCATTCCACTGAGCTAACTCTCTGGATAAAAATCTTCTAAACACTTTGTTGTTAAAATGTAACCATCGAGTACCCCCTCTTCTCTGTCTCGCATTGTCTATCCAAGGTTGGTTTTCCCCCTCTTTATATGGACGATGACCAAAAATTCTCTTGACTCTAGGTTTAAATTGACGATCCGTAATGACATTTGAGAAACAACCAAGATAAAGATCGATCGTAATAATCATCGCCTTTCTCCAATTCACAAAATCATATCTTTTGCCATAGAAATTCATCAATTCCCCGACAGCCATTGGGTAAGTCAAACGAACATTGTGTCCAAAAGCTTGACCAAGAGCATCTGTACATACATGAATTTGACTTCCTCTCAATCTTGCAGGTGGTCGGTCCGAAACATCATCCGCTCCCAAATTCTCTCCAGTCCTACATTTCCAATCTGCGAGTTCAAGCCACGTGGTATCTCGATCTGGATCCACACGAGAGATCACATTCATAATATCACCTATTATATAATGTTTATCCGGGTGATCCAAATAATCAAAATACTCTATTGTAGCCGCTCTGGGCGTTACTACTATCAAGGCACTGTCTGGTTTCACAGCGAGATGCGTCGGAGATGGTGTGATATGAATGAATAGGTGGGTAAGAGCTCTAAGTCTCTGAGGTGGGAGACGTGCCTTCGTCCTTATAAATTTCGCCCTATCTTCTATGTATTCTTCTGGAGGCGGATTAGTCGGTGGAGCCCAAAAGTCATGAGGTAGATAAGCCATTGTTGGATAATCATCGTGCCTATTTCGGATTGGTGAATGGCTATTTACGAATAGACATATCTGACGGAGATAAGCATCTGTTACTTTAAGAATGCTGGCGCCTATTCTTTCATTATAGACCACAGAGTCATCTGGACCGTTGACTGGACCGCAAAACCACAAGAACCTTTGAAGATCGAGTAAGGACAATTGTTGAAATGGAAGGAGGTTGGTGTCTCTGGGATCTCCACTAGGAGCTCTTGGTGGTCCTCTTCTATCATCATGAAGGGCTTTTTGAAGGATTTCAAGAGCTATTTCGTCTGGTTGTTCATATGTTTGTCTATGGCCCTGAACAATTAATGCTTCATCTTTGAATGTCAAGATAGGTTTAGCTGGATCTATCACTTGTTCCGTCATCTTAACTTAATGGTGAGGCATAGGATGGTAAAATTTAAAATAATTGTAGGAACGAGAGTAAGTGTTCGATATAATCGTATTTTAATTTTCAATATAAATCATTTCATAAAAAGCTATGCTCGGACCTGATGTCTTTCTTGTGTTGGCAAAAAACTCACAAAGAGAACAGGTACAAGTTAGATGGCTATAGAGGATAAAGGCTCAAGAACTTCTCATCGTTTCCGGAAGTGTCTTTGTGATAATCGACAAAACAAAAAGAGAAAGGATGCTCTTGAAGGGAGCCTTTTTAACTAGGGACCACTTTTTCCCACAACAAGGAGATTAATAGAAATGAACAACTTTAATTACAGATATCGAACAGAACAAGGCAAGGAGAATCTCAACTTTGAGCGATTGGGAGTCATATTACTTTTGAGTTTACCACAATCATATGAGCGTCCAGAGATACGGAGAAACCCTATATATCAGATGTCATAACATGTGAGTGTAGATTAATTACCTTGAATCATCTCTATCTTTTACTTAACTCCAGAAATAATCCAGTCCCCGTTATCACACTGTGATGCGGTATATTGAGTATTCTAAGCTGTTGCATGTATGGATATACACCAACGAATAGACAGACTACTTGATTGATTCATTTGTGCAGTCATCAATGATTGTAGATCTTTCGCCAGCTGACTAAAAGAGTGCAGAGTAGCAATCGCAATAGTTTTGAATACGCAAACCTGATCTCGTACATTGGGATAATACTGAATGCTTGTAGTAGCTGGTTCTAATTGTTGTTGGATTGCCGAGGTGACACAAAACCAAAGTGGAACGTGGCTCGAAGAGGTACTTACCAAAGAAGTTGATGTCTAAACGACTTTCGAGTGAGCTTAAATATAACACACTAATCTGACCTATACACGGAATCACCTTTATTCTGAGAAACTTAAGTCCGGGACTCACACACAACAAATTTCGAAGGAAACTTTTTCTTCGAAATACAACCCTTTCGCGATCGATCTAGATCATAATCATTAAACCAAATTAATTACAATTCCCCTCAAGTAATTCTGATTAGTAATTGTTGTGATACTGTTGTCGGCCTTTTAAATACAAAATGGACACAAAAATTCGCGTAAAATTTTTATTCGAAACTATCAAATAAGAATAAGATCCTTAATATAAATAATATCAACAATTTATTAATATCCCAGGATACAGCTATAATGAAGGCTTTCTTTGAAGCCTTTATTATATCAAACACTTATCCTATTGTTGTCCTAGGTACCCTAATATCTTCAAGCCCTCCTCCTCCCTCCGAAAACTCCTAATTCGGAATCTCTAGTTCTATTCTACCATTCAATCAGTTAATTAAATCCATAAGAATTGAAGACTTTAATTTACTTAGTAACCCCTTTATTACTCAAGATATAATTAATATTATTTATATATTTAATCAGAATAAGAAACGTAGTTCCATAATACCTCTTAGTAATCAGAATAAACAATCCAGAATCCAAAATAAACTAATTACACTAAAGGAAGCGATTCTAAAAGCAAGAGATCTTATATTACTAGTATTTACTCTTATTCAATCATATAATAAACAATTTAAGCTTTTAAATCTCCTTGAAATATTTAGAGAATATATTAAAAAAGGAAAGTTTATTATAACCTCTAATATTATTATATTCTAAATCATTCACCTCAAATTAGCTATATGGAAAATCAAATTGTAAGTTAAAATATTAGTTAAAAACTTAATCCTAAGTATTACAATATTAACTAAATCAACTTTTGTAATTATAGCAAAAGAAAAAGAGTAGAATCTAGTCAATAAAGGAAAAGCTATTAAGTCTATTTTAATAGATAAAAAGATTGAAATCACTCAAAAACGCTTAATCTTAATTAAACTAGAGATCCCAAATCCTACTTCCTTTTCCCCCCTAATTATTCGAAACAAAATAAACAAAGCCTTTTAAAAGATTGAAATTAAAAGACTAGTTATTATAGTAGCTACTCTATCCTTTAATAATAATATTATTATTATAACAAACGACCCCTTTATATTACAATTCCTATTAGAAAAAAAAACTATTTGGAATAATATTATAAAATTCGAAAGAATTCAAAAAGATTAAGAATGATATAAGGTTATTATTCATAAAATCCTTATAAAAGAATTCTCAGAAGCAAAAAAAATGAATCTTATTCTAAACAAAATCAAGATCTTTAATCTAAACTTTAAGTCAATAGGAACCCCCTTTTGGCTCACCCCTGCTTCGAAAAGAGCTTATCAACGAGATAGAGCTATAATTATTACTTTTATTACAAAATCAGAAGCCGAATTAGCTATCCGAAAGCGATTATATATTACTGGAAGTAATATAAGAGTAGAAAAGTTCTACAAATCAAAACCAATAATATAGTATCAAAAGTGTTAAGACTTTGAATATCAGGATATCTATTATAGAAGGAATCCTTTTTATAATCTATGTAGAAACAAATATATTACATCAATATACCTGTATATAATATATAATATTAGAGGAAAGTTTTATTAGTATTTAATAGTGAAATACTCAAATTGCTAAAGGAATTATATAGCAAATTTAAAGATATATAAAACCTATTAAACTATTCAACAAAAATCGAATAATATTTATTAATAAGTTATACAAATATTAGAATCCTTTAAATAAACCTTAATTAAAGTTTACAAGCTATAGAAAATGTTTTATAGCTTATAATAAAACTCAATATTAATCTTATTCTAATTTAAGAATCTTGAATCATTAAAAACAAATCTGATTATTTAAATTCAAGATTTATTATATATTCCAATTATATACAAACACTTTCAAAATTCGATTTCAAATATTGACCACAAATACTATTATATATCTCAAAAACTTTTTAATCTATAATCAATCTCTTTTCTGATTCTTTAATAAATTCTGATATTTAGATTTTTAATATTCAGAATGAAAACAAAATCTTTTAAATCATTAATATATATAATAAAACTGATTAAACTAAAAAGAAAGATTTTATAATAAAAAGAACTTTATATAATAAATCTATCTTATAAGAAATCATTCTTCTAGGCGATTTCAATATATATTATTCATGGTGGGATTCTTTTTCAAAGAAAAGTGGAAATGTAGACTAATTAGCTGAATGATTTGAAAACTAGAATCTTATGCTTATAAACAAACCTGGAATTAGTACTTTTTATTAAACTAATCTTTTCAATCCTAATATTATTAATTTTATACTAGTTTCAGAAGGAATCTCTTTCCAAATTCAAAACTAATAAACACTTTTAGATACAGAATCTGATTATACAGGGATATTATTCGAATTAAAGGGAAAAGAAGAATTAAATTTATTTAATATAATATTAATAGCTAAATATAATATCAAGTTAGTTAATTAGAATAAATTCGAATCAATATTAAAATCAGAATCCTTATATTTCCTTCTTTTTTCTACTCAGATATTAACAATTTTATTTGAAGAGAATTCGCTAAATGGTTTGAAAAAAAGAAATGATTATTCTAATCTGGATCAAGTAGTAAACAAACTCATAAGGATTATTCAAAAAGCTATTGAAAAATCTATATCTAAAGCTTCTTCGATTAGAAAAGCAAAGCTATAGTGGACCTCCGAATTAAGAGATCTTCGAAAAGAGTTAGAAAGAGTAAAATAATTAATTGAATTAGATTTAGAGAATTCTGATCTCAAAGAAGAATATCGAATTGCAAGAAACAAATATTTTCAAGTTATTAAAACAGTAAAGAAGGATTATTGGAATAATTTTTTTGAAAAGGAAAATATATAAACAATTTTCAAAGTAATGATTTATACAAAGGATTATCAAGATTAAAGGATACCAGATATTTCAATCGAAAGCTTTTTTGAAGGAAAATATATTACTTTTAGATCGACTCTATTCCTATTTCCTTTTATTACTCTAAAGCCATAATAAAAAGGATATAAGCAATCCAAGAAATGGGAATGGTTTAGTCTCTCACAAATCGAGTTAAGGAATACCTGCTCAGTTAAAATCCAAGGAAAGATTTTTGGCTTAGATGGAATCACTCAAGAGATTATTATAAAAGTATATAAAGCAATTCTACAAATCTTTTTCAATCTATTCAGTAATCTAATTAACCTTGGATACCATCCACTATGCTGGAAACAAGCTATTGGAGCGATATTGAAGAAAACCGTAAAATCTGATTATTCAGTTCCGAAAGTATATAAAGTTATTATACTCCTAAATTGTCTTGGAAAGATTAGCAAAAGAATACTAGCTCAAAGATTAAACTATTTAGTAGAAACTACTAATCTATTACACAAGAGTTAAATTGGAAATTAACAAAAGAAATCAGTAATTAATATAGTCCTTTTTTTAACTACCGAAATCGAAAGAAACAAGCAAATCTACAAAAAGACCTTAATTCTATTTATAGATATAAAGGGAGCCTTCAATTACATTTCAAGAAATCAATTATTGGATATCTATAAGAAACTAAGACTACCAATAAACCTAATTACTTGAATAGCTTCTTTTTTTCAACAAAGACAGTTCAAATTGTCTTTTAACAATCAAACCAAATCCTTCAAGCCTATTTCGATCGAAATACCACAGGGCAGCCTAATCTCCCCAATCCTCTTTCTAATATATACCAGAGATTTATTCTCTTCAAAATTAATCAAATTCCTTTTTTATATTGACGATATCGCTCTAATTACTAACTTATCTTCTTAGAAAAAGAATATTAGATCTCTTGAGAAAGCTATAAAGCAAATCTACAAACTTAGCTCGAAAAATGCTATTCAATTTGATCTAGCTAAAACGAAATTAATGCATTTTTCAGCATCCAAGCTAACCAGGAACTTTCTAATCACATTACCCAATTCGAATATTATTAAACCCCAATCTTTAATTAGATGACTAGGAATATGGTTTGATCCAAATCTCAAATTCAATCAACATACCAATATTCGAATCATACAAGCAAAAGAAGCCTTTTATCGAA
Source organism: Botrytis paeoniae (assembly GCA_004786145.1). Lineage (NCBI taxonomy): Eukaryota > Fungi > Ascomycota > Leotiomycetes > Helotiales > Sclerotiniaceae > Botrytis > Botrytis paeoniae. The sequence continues at coordinate 1,680 of PQXI01000412.1, read as the reverse complement.
TGACTCGACTAGCTAATATTGAAAAAGGCCTGAGTCCCAAAGCTCTTCGATAGCTATATATAGCTTGTGTGACTAGTATAGCGGATTATGAATCAGTGATTTGGTAGAAAAAGTAAGCCCACTTTAAGAATAAAATGTAAGTACTTCAAAATCTAGCTCTCCGAAAGATATTAGGAGTATTCAAAACTGCTCTAATCCTTCTAATGGAAATCGAAGTAGAACTAAAGCTAACAAATATCCGATTAGACTCAAATATCAAGCAATACACTTTTCGATTAACAAAACTCTCATCTAATCATCCAATCAATATCGAAAAAGCTACTCTAATATATCAATACAATAATCAGGAAACAATTAATATTCTTCAAAGAAAGCTATATAAGCCAATCCAACTTGATAGAATCAGAGAATCAATTAATAAAGAATTCGATTCACTTTCCCTCGAAAAGATTATCTACTTCCACTTTCCTCCATGAAAAAAGGAAATCCCTTTCAAAGTCAATATTAGTAATGCTTTAAAAGAAAATGTAGTAATACTCTATAATATTATTTTTAAATACAGAGACCAAGATACTACTTATATTTACACAGATACCTCTTCCACCGAAAAAGGAATAGGTATTGGTGTAGGAATAGTATCAATATAATCGAACGATCAGATTTCATATCAAGAATAAGTCAATATTGGAAGCAATCAATTAGTCTATAATAAAGAACTATATAAAGTCATTCGAGCTATTGAATATATTAGTATAATCGCTAATAATGGAAAGAGATTTAAGATTTATTCAGATAATTAAGCAGATCTATTGTAATTAAAAACACTCTCAAATCAACCAGGGCAAGTATATCAAATTCGAGCAATCAAGGCAGCCAAAGCGATTATAGCTAAAGAAGCTGAAATATTCTTGAATTGAATACCTAGATACACTTCAATAAAGAAAAACAAGCTAATAGATAAACTAGTAAAAAAAATAATTACAATACAATCTATCTCAAATAAAACTAGTTTCGAATTATTAGGAATAATAATTAAAGAATCCTTTTTTGATTAATAAAGTTTAATTCTTAATTAATATAAACTCAGATTAAATCAATCAGTATTAACCTATTCAAAACTATTCTTATAGAAAATTGAATCGAAAATCAAGCTATCAATTGGAACCAACCGAAATATCGCTAGTGTATTCTTCCAATTGAAATTAGGTTACGATTATATTAAATCATATTTATATTGATTCAATTTCTCTAATAATAAATGTTTATATGATAATATTGAGGCATCACAATACTTATTGATTAGCTGCCCGATATATAAAGCAAAAAGAAAAAAGATATTCCAGAATATATCATTATCGAAAATAACCTTATAATTCCTACTTTATATTAAAATAGGAATCGATTTGATTATCAAATTTATTAACTCTACAAAAATTGTTATAAGAGCTTGGTATTTATCAAGGGCTTAAGTGAAAGAAGAAAAAAAGGAAAAAAGAGAATTAGAAGATAGAGAAGAAAAGGAAGAATACTCTATTAAGTAGATTTCTATATTTTCTTATTATATGCTATATATATAATAAATGGGCTTAGGTCCCCAATATTTGTTTGCACTTCCCCAAATTGTTTATTCCCATTATTATAAAATAAAAAGTTATTCATCAGGCCCCTAAGGCCTAGTCG
>PQXI01000411.1:0-20431 GCA_004786145.1 Botrytis paeoniae | reverse complement strand
CTTAATAGTTTCAATTAATTGATTAAGTAGTTATTGAATAATACGAAATTGAAGTGGTTGAATGGTGAAAAAAGTGGCGACCCAGTGATATTGGCGACCTGATGATAAACCATGTTAATATAAATCAAGTAAGTAGAAGTAATAAGGAATCTATTATTGTAATACTTTGTCTTAGAAGAACTGCATGAGCAGGGTATAATTTATCTTTAGAATTTATAATTATAGAATAGAGAGCGAAGTGCTTGTAGAGTGTTTATTTATATTAGTTATATATATGTGATTGTGTATATGTGTGGATGTATACTTGAGCGATTACATTGCGATTGAGTGCGATCCCTAACAATTATTATTCGAATTTATTTTTCTATATATTTGCTAAAGAAATTTTTACAGGTTAGAATAAATATTATCGAATTTCTTTAAATTAAAATTTGCTTATTCAATCAAATAACTATAGCAAATTTAACAAAAGTTTTGAGGGATATGATTCTGATAGGGATAGAAGTAATGAATATAGACTTAATAAAACAATCAAGTAAATAAACATTTTAATTAATAATCTATTTTTATAAAGTACTTTAGATATATTTCCAAATTAATACCTCAGAGATCTTATATTCAAATAATCAATTGATTTTCTCTAATTTAGTATAATATATAAATATCGATTAGGGATACTGATATTAGGGTTAAAGATTTTCAGTTATGAAGATATCAAATTTAGAGGTATCTTTAGACTAACTGAGTAAATGTAATATAGATATTATTAGAAAAATAATTTAATAAATAAAAGCTATATAATATCATAGAATAGACAAATAAGAATAAAGTTTTAAAAACTTTGTCTGAAATTAATAAAGTTATATTAGATGTTAATAATAAAATATAGTTCAAAAAGTTACAAATATAGAATCTTCAATTATAAAGATATACAAATTTTTTATAATCGAGCTAGTTCCATCAGGCTCTAGCTCATTTCCGGTCAGGCACGGGCGATCTCCGATCGACCCCGTGACATATTTACGATAACAAAATATCAAAACTAAAAGATTAAATAATAAACCAGATTATAGGAAACTAGGATTATTCAAGATTAATAAGATAATAGGAATAACCAATCATTAACTGAAATTATTAGATATAATAAATATTCATTTAGTATTCTATATATTCTTATATAAACTAGTATCATTTGGAATACTAAATATATTATTTACAGAAATCGAATTAGTCAGTTTAAATGTTATATATAATATCGAAATAGAATTAGATCATAAATATTTTAAAAGTATAATAAAATATTCATTTAAATAATTAAATTACCTATATACTAGAAATTCATAGAAATCAAAAGAAAACCTTGATTACTCTAAAAAATTGAAGGCATTCTATTAATAATATTTAGATTCACTTAGAAGAATAAATAATTTATTGAAATAAAGATTGAAAGATCTAAAGAAAATGAATTGAAGATATAAGAGTTATTACTAAAAATAGCAATGGAAATAAATATTTACTTTTTCTCTTTTGTAATATACTTATTGTCATGGGATTACTTCTGGGAGTATTCAGAGGCTATGTTACTGAACTGAATAATTCAAAAGACTGAAAGATAGAATTGGAAGTTTTATCTTACTTTTATATATATAGCAGGAAAGAATAGACTAGGGCCAATGTCACCTCGTGATAATCAATACATTACTTATAATCAATCAGAAAAGATTTTATGATTGTATATTCTGAAAATGCTATGGTTATAGAGATATTCTGCTTATATAATATGATATAAATCGATCTTACTTAATTCTATGAATTCATTTTGAAAGTAAAAATATCTATATATTGATCTTGATAAAAAAACAGTAATCAATTATAGAATGGTTAATTTTCCTGAAAATTTAACCACATAAAATAGTTTAATTACTAAAAGAAAAATCTGATGTAAATCGAAAAGAAAATCAAAATCAAAAACGAAATTCATCAATTGATAATTTGTTATAAGACTTACCACATTATATGAAACTTCTCATGATAAAAAGAAATTCATTATAATATAACATCTGTTTTTAGAATGAATACCATAATCCATAAAGTTTTATTTATAATTATAATAAATTCAAATTTAATGTTTGAATAAATAAATTTAAAACCCCTTGTTTTATATAGAATAATTAAAAAGAAGTTCTATATTATTTAGTTGATAAATCACGAAATTAATATAAAAAAAGTATATAGACTAAAGAAAGCTTTAAAGATTTTTGAATAAATATTATGAATATAATATGAAATACTTATTTTAATAATAAATAATCTAGACTTTTATGTTACTAACTTTCATATGAATATATTTATGAAAAGTGATAATAATAGTTTTTACATTAATAAATCGTTCATCTATAATAGAAGTAAAGAGGCTGTATTACGAATTGAAAGTTCATTAAGTTGATGTTTTCAAATGTGAAATTTAGTATTATGTACACATTATTTTAAAATGAAAATCAAAAGAGATAAATCTAATTATGTTTTTTATCTGAACTAAAGAGATTAGATTAATTGTGTTTCTAAATCATTGTAAATGAGGAACTACATATTATATGATATATGATTAGAATTCAATAATTAAACAGTTTTTTGAAAGAAAAGCTTTCTTATGAAACTAAAGATTTTAAATAATTTTTTATCTTTTAGTCAAGTTTTTAATGCATAATATAATGAAATCTAAATTAGATATTATTTTGTTAATCTTCAAAATAGATTAAGCCATTTTGAATTTGAATAATTCTATATTATTAAAGGAATACTTTAATATTGTAAAGAGTATATATAAGATAAAGAACTAGTATTATAATGGGTATAGTTGAATTCAAAGACTTTTTATTAATCCTTTCTAACGTGGGTTATTAGTACGTGCACCATATCAGCATGTGCACCACTTTGAAACACACCAAAATTAGCTTTTTATTAATATTCTTATTTAAATAACTAATCATTATTACTTTTTCAAAAAACCTTTTTTATAAAGAAAAAGAATGAAAAATTTATAAAACTTGATTCTTTTATAGATGTCTCAGTTATAGCTCAGAACTGTTACACTTTATATTACAAAAACCTATTTCTCTTAATAATATTCTATTCAGTCCAATATTCTAACATTTTAATCAATTTTCATATTATTTATATAAATAAATATAATAATTTTTTTGAAAAATGAATTATATTAATAAATAAGTAAAGTGCACAGTTATACACAAACGAATTTTGTATGTAAAAAAAATGGTACACATGCTAATATGGTGACGTACTGATAAACTACGTCAAAACCTCTTTTTTTAAACTATATATGAAATCTCTTTAGTATTGGAATAATTATTGGCCTAAGACTGACCCTATATTAATGTTTTATAACAGAGCCTTCCTTTCTAGGCTTTTGTTTTCGAAAGCTTTAAAGCTTATTCGATAGCTAATCGCTTTTATATTGCTATAATCTCAAAAACTTATTAAATCCTATAACAATAAGCTAATTGCAATATTTAGATTCTTACTTTATAAGGTTCAGTTTCTCTATAACTTTAAAAGGAGCAATATTATAATATAAGAATACTAAGAGCTAAAAATTTAAAAAATCTAAAAGTATTTCATTAATATTTAATATTAGGAATCTAGGAATCAGAAAACCAGAAATCCTAAAAATCTCGAAAAATCTAAATATTTTGAAAATCCTGAATAATCCTAAGTAGTCCTGAATAATCCTGAATAGTTCTGAATAATTCTAAATAGTTCTAAATAGTCCTAAATAGTTCTGATATTGAAAAACAAAGTTCTACTAATTTGTTATTAGGATATAATCTTAGAAACTAAAAAACCAGAAATCCCAAAAATCCTAGAAATCCTAAAATCCAGGAGAAAGGAAGAAGCTTTGATAAATAATCTTTTAATAATAATAGCTAGTTATTATAAACCTAGTAATCATTTTAGTGTATATCGAATCCTTTATTTGCAATTAGATTTATCCTTTTAATTGATTTATATTAGATAACTAGGAAATTAATCACACTTATTTATTTAAAGGTCTGAAATATTTAATATTTTTATTTTAGAATTTTATTCTATTGATTCAGAAGTGTTTTTTAATATGATTGATAACAACTATCTAGCAAAATAAATTCGAAATTTGATTCAGAGCCTGGAGCTCTATTCCTATTAATTGTATTAATCAATGGTAATTACTCAATAAAGTGATATTGAATTTCAAAAAGCTTTCATTTTCTTTTATATATATAACGTGGTTTATCAGTGGGTCGGCCATATCAGTGGATCGGCCACTTTTACCTCGAATTATTATTCTATATTCGACACGTGTTTTCTTTATAATTAGCCATGGAAAGTCATTCTAAAGAAGCACACATAATCCTAGTTATTCAAGCTATTGAATCAAATAGAAAATTGACAATTCGAAAAACAGCTCAGCTCTATTATATACCTCGATCTACATTGGGTGATAGAATTCGAGGTAAACCCAATATGACTGAGAGTTGGCCAAAAAGTTATAATTTGACTGAATTGGAAGAGGAGGTATTTATTCAATATATACTTGATATAGATAACAGAGGATTTTCACTTAAATTAAGTATTGTTAAAAATATAGCGAATTATATACTCGAAACACGAGGGGCAAGGAAGATTGGAAAACTCTAAGCTCATCGATTTATAAAGCGTTATACAAAATTAGAGATACGTTTTAATTGTATTTATAACTTTCAAAGAGCTTTCTACAAAGATCTCAAACTTATTAAAAACTAGTTTTATCTAGTTTTGAATATACAGACAAAATATAGTATTCTTGACTGCGATTTCTATAACTTTGATGAAACCGGCTTTATAATAGATATAATATATCCTGGAATGGTGATAACTAGTACTAAACGAAATAGCAGAAGCAAGGCAATACAATCAGACAATAAAGAATGAGCTATAGTGATTATATATAGTAATAGAAAGAGGGAAATTATAATACCATTCTTAGTTATATAAGAACAATATCACCTTTCTAATTGATATATAGAAAGCAATTTTCCTACAAATTGAGTTATCAAAACTACTTCTAATGGATAAACGAATAATAAAACGGGATTAGAATAACTAAAGTATTTTGATAAGTATATAGTTTATTGAACAAAGGGCAAATATCGAATACTAATATTAAATGGATACAAAAATCATGAATCAATACCTTTTCAATTATACTACAAGTCAAATAATATTATAGTAATCAAGCTATTATTATATTCAAGTCATTTAATTCAATCATTTAATATTAACTGTTTTGGTATATTAAAACAGATATATAGTTATCAAATTGATAAATTTATTAAGACTTATATCAATAATATCACTAAGATTAAATTCCTTATAGCTTTTAAAATTGTATATCAATAATCAATTACAGCTTAGAATATAAAAGCTGGTTTTCGAGGAGTAGATTTAATATTATTCGATCCTCAAGCTATACTCTCGAAATTGAATATTCGGATTCGTATACCTACCCCTTTATCCATTGATTCAAACACTTGGATCTCTCAAACACCTCATAATCCAACTAAAGCTATTTTATAATTAATTTTAGTAAAATCTCAAATAGCTTACTATTAATCAAATTCTTTTATATCTATATTTGAGACTGTATTAGCTTTAGCTAAAGGTATAAAAAGATTAGCTTATAAGAATATACTTTTAAATACAAAAAATTATATACTTCGAAAAGCAAATGAAGTATTAAGTAAATATTGATATACTAAAAAGATCCAATTACATAATAGAAGAGTATTTATTAGATAAGAGACTAAAGATATATTATCTTAATAAAAAGTTGATGTTCAGATTCAATACGATAAGCATCAAAAAGGAGAGAATTCTAATAAGAAAGCATCTTTTAGTTGATACTATAATAAATGTGAAAAGACTGGGCATAATATAAGGACTTGTCAAAATAATATAATAGATTCTAGATTATTAGAATCTTTATATTTTCAATCAATTGATTTAGTCGTTGTTGAATAATATAGCTTTAGGATAATAATTCGAGGTAAAAGTGGCCGATCCATTGATATGGCCGACCCACTGATAAACCACGTTATATATAGATTTCGATAATATTTTATTAGTATTTTATTATAGGATAGAGTTTGCTTTGATAGTAGTGAAAAATCTTTTTGAGTTTTCTTTTAATCTTCTTTTGATTTTCTATTCGATTTTCTTATTTTATTTATAAATATAAATAGAGATATATTATAAGTACTCTAATATATTCATATTCAATTCATTCTTTTCTTAGCTTCTTTTAATTCAATCTTTTGAAGTAGAATAAGAGATATTTTAATAATCTGAATAATACTGATTGTATATCACTGATATTCTAGCATATTTGTAATTTCTTAGATGGATTGTTTTCAATACTTTTTGAAGCTATTCCTAAATACCAATCAATAGCTTTTTTTAAAAAGATAGAATGAAAAGAATTATAAAGAGTGTATATAAAATGAAGAACTAGTATTATAATGGATATAGTTGAATCTAAAAACTTTTCATTAATTCCTTCCAAAAACTCTTCTTTTGAAGCTATATATGAAATCTCTTCAATATCGGAATAATGATCGGCCCAAGGCCGACCCCATATCGATGTCCCGTAACAGATATAAAGTATATAAAAATCTAAAAATTAACTTTTTAATTAATAAGTGTATTTTTGATCTTGATAGTAATATTATACATTAATCGATCAAACAATAAGTTATAATATTTGTTTTATTACCCTAAGGGGACAAGTAGGAAATTTGAACGATACTCTCATAGTACCCTCACCGGGATACGGTGTCTCAGCTGTATTCCTAATTGGGTATGGTACAGGCACCCCCGGTACAGTGAAAGTACGGTTAAAGTACTACTCGCTAGCCTCTGTAGCTATATCCTATAAGCCCTCAAACTATACCCTGTAAGCCCTATAATTATAGACCTATTAAGAAATAAAAAAAAGCATCTAATAGGCTTTCAATGTGAAATGACTAGTAATATTCAAAGTGAATCTAGAGAAAAAAATATTATTCACAAAATCAAATTTATATTCAAAAAATTATAATAAAGCTTATTTCCTGATTAATTCTTATATAATTTTAAGGTTTATTATACTAGAATTTTATTAGAATGATAATGAATTTTACAAGTTTGAAATCATTATATGAATTTAGTCTTACAAAAATGTAATTTATATGATTTGACGAATTCGAATTATATATACAAATCCCTGAAATGATATAATTGATCAATTTTCAAGGGTATAGAACTACAACCAAAAAAGTATTAGCTTCTTTTTTCTTTGTTCTTTATATTATAAAATTGATTAAATATCAAATTTATCAAAAGCCTTTTTTTATAAATCCCTGATTGGGTACAGTATTAGTACCGTACAGGGGTTCGGGAACCATAGATATATCATTCTATTAGTACTAATACTATTCTGGGGTATTAGAATTGTAAAAGTATTATTCCATTAATACTGGTACTACTTGGGGGTACTGGAACTATAGAAGTATTACTTCATTAATACGAATACTATTCAGGGGTATTAGAACTATAGTCACACTGAAAAACGCTCCTGTTTGTCCCATTAAGAGATACAAATCTAAACTGAAAATTTATATATAAATAATGATAAAAATTACTTAATTTTCTTTATTTTTTGTTAAAACGGGTATAAAATCAAGAACTCTATTCTAATCTTAATCTAATATAATGATTAAGAACTTATTTTATTAAGGAAAAATCTAGTATTTCATCTCAAATCTAAGTATATTGATAGTTAAGAATTCTTCTATAAAAAGAGAACAGATCTGGAGGAAATTATATTTGATTATATATGAGTTAAGCATTAGATTATGAATGTGTTTGTAAAATTCTTCTGAAAGAATATCTTAAGATTTTTTAGAAAAACGAAAGTAATAATGATAAAATAATAACTTCATGTTTTTAAATTGATGTCAAGGATTATATTATGTAAACAATATTGATTTATTATATTTTATTTCTTTTTTTGAAAAGTCTATTACAAAATCTATCTAATTTTTAAACCTTATTGAAAATGTAATATTCTTAGAATCAAATTATTAAATTCAGATAAATACCAATGAATAGTTTTATAAATGAAATCCCAAAGTATCATATAATTTTCATAAAGAAATAAGAAAATTAGAAAACGATATTCATTATTTTGGATGTAAAGAACCAATTTTGTAAAAGAAAAAAGAAGTATGAAGAATAATGTGGTATTAATTATAGAAGCATACTTAGAAAGTGGAGTTTATTTTAATGAAGAAGACCTCAAAAAAAAATCAAAATATTTATGAATTTGAAATTAAAGGAAAAAAGAATTCTTATATCAACCTTCATGATACTTATTTGAATATTATTTACTATAGGATTATTATAAGCATTCAATTTTTACTATAAACCGTTATCTCAATTCAAATCCAATTTCCCTGATACTCCAGAAATTCCAGAAATATCGTTGAAAACATCAAATTTGTTCAAATTATTTTTTCTTTGATCATTTTCTGTTTTACAAAGATTGATTGGAATTGTTTATGAATATGAAATGATTTATTTTAATTAACTAATTAAATAAAAAGAATACAGATTTTCTTGATTTAGATTTTTCTTATAGATAAATCTAGAAAGAATCATTGAAGTTCCACGATTTGATATAAGTTCAATATCTATATAGCCTGGAATATATAACCATACTTATCTATATATACACAGAAATTTTTCCTCTATTTATGAAATCTTAAACAATATAATTATCTAATCTTATATTATACCTTTCAATATAGATCACAAGTAAAGAATCAATCAAATGGAGTTAAAAGGGATAAAAACATGCTATAAAGTAGCGTCTTCTAAACGGTATAGTTCTCGAATTATTAAATCAATAATTAATGACTGATTGATTGGATTAAACAAAAGCTTTGCAATTTCAGAGGTTAGTTTCTTTTTTGATTGAAATCGAGTTCTGAACTATTATGATATAAAAAAAGGAATAGATTTCTAGATATTCAGATTTTTAAATTTTTAAATTTTTAGATTTTTAAAATCAGATAATTAAAATGATAGAAAATCTGATGAATAATATTTCGAAAGAACTATTAACAGATTTATTCAGGATTAAATAAAAGGCTTGCTAGATTCATAAATAGAATTATCAGCTCACTGAAATCTATTAGATTTGTTATAGTCATTAAGTTCATCAAATTCATTGGAGTTTCAAGCATAATAAGACCTTCGATGCCCTTGTTCAAACTAGAAGCAAGAGAGAAGCAAAGTTTATAGAGTATTTTATTTTGTTTGACTTTATGATTGGGTATCAGACTAATGATACTTATACTTATCACTGTCATATATATCATCATTAGATTTATCATTGTATCTCAATGAATGGAAGTTGATCGAAATCTTGGATGGAATTCACCCTATTTGAGCTGATTTGAAAATCATCCCTTCAAGAGCTTTAGATTCTTCAATGACTTCAAATTTTCTATCTAAATGACGGAACTCATCTTTTACATTGGTATATGAATAGCTATAGAGTATGATTATGAGTAAAGATTCTGAATGATATTAAGAGCAGGTAATTATAAAAAGTATTGATGAGCTTATTATCATGTTCAGTTATAAGGAGTCATGAAAAAAGTTATTCATTTTGAATATTAGATACAGAAAATTATTGGTTTATAGTAATATCATAAAATGATTTTGGTATCAAAAGAAGCTTATATGAGATATCTATCTTTCCCATTTAATATGTAATAAATTTAATCAAAAGAAATCACGTTTCATGAATATATATATTTAATGTTATTCTCTTTATAGTATGCTTGAAAAGCTCTTGATTTGTGGTTTTTATACTTATCTAATATCAACATTCGATATTTGCTCTTTCTTCGATTCTTAGTATACTTATCGAAATGTTTTAATTATTCTAAATCTATCTTATTGTTTGTCCATTCATTAGATATAGATTTAATAGCCCAATTCGTAGGAAAATCGGTTTTGGTATATCAATTGGAAAGATGAATCAATTCTTAAACTATTAGAAATAGGGGCATAGTTTCACTCTCCCTATTACTATATATAATCACTGTAGCCCATTCTCTATTACTTAGCTATATTATCTTACTTCTGCTATTTCATTCAATACTAGTTATTATCATTCCGGGGTATATTATACTCATTATAAAGCCCGTTTCATCGAAATTATAGAAATCGCAGTTGAGAATACTATATTTCGTTCGTATATTCGAAACTAATCGAAACCATTTCTTAATAAACTTAGAATCTTTGTAGAGAGCCTTTTGAAAGTTATAAACATAACTAAAACGTATCTTTAATTCTATTCAATATTTTACAAATCGATGCGCCTAGAGCTTCCCAATACACTTTGTACTCCTCGATTCGAGAATATAATTCATTATATTTTCCATATTTCTTAATTTAAATGAAAATCCTCTTATATTTATATCGATTAAATACTCAGAAATAATATTTTCCTTTAATTCTGAAAAATTATTAGATTTAGATCGATATTCGGAACAAGGAATAGAACTATTGATTCTATACTATAGTATTGTATTCAGGATATTATATATCTTCGCAGTTTTTCGAATACTTATTTTTTTGTCTTTTTGAATAGCTTTAATAGCAAGAAGTATACAGACTTCTTGATTATTCGAATTTATTATAGATTGTTAATAAAACGCATATTAAAAGAGAAAAGAATGTATTAAGGTGAAAGTGACCCACTCACTGATATGATCCACTCACTAATAAAACACGTTAGTTTTATTTCTGATAAAGATGTCTATAGTCAACTTCTGAGCTCTCTTTTTGAAATCGAAGTTTGATAAACTTAACGAAATTTCATTATTATTATGAAAATAAGATTATAAGATGTATTATATATTCTATAAAGAGCTAAACGTATTCCTCGAGCTGATACAAACACTGCGTTAGCTAATGTTGTATGAGACAGTATATATGAATGAGGACTTCGAGGAGCTTAAGAAAGAGGAGAAAGAAGTTGTAAAGAATACTATAGAAATGAAAGGGATTCTTTAATCTTATCAAAATCTAATAAAGTTAATAAGACTAATATTAGATCTTATACTTTCTGTAAGAAGAAAGGATACTGACAAAAAGACTACTTTATATATATTAAAGCTAAAGCAGTATTGAAATCAGATAATAAAACCATTGAAGATAGCTCTACATATACAGCTACTACTCATTCAATAATAATAGAATCAGAATATACTATTTCCCTTTATTTTGCTAGTATAATATATATTCAAGCTCTTAATGACTATATATGAATACTTAATTCTAAAGCCTTTCATCACTTTACTGATTCTCTCACAAATCTCTCGAATATCATATATTGGAGCTTACTTCATTGAGTAAAAATTATCAATAATATATATATTCATAGTACTACTTTCGGAATAGTTATTATTAGAAATCTTATTTTAAGAGATATCTGATATACTAAAGATTTTCGAGTAACCCAATTTATTTCAATTAGGACTTTTATAGAAATTAAACAAAAAGTTATATTTAAAGGGGATTCAGTTTCTTATTGGAAAAATGATTAACTTGAGATGTCAGCAAAATATATCAATAGTAATTATATAATCTGATAATCTATTTTTCATTATATATATATGATTAATATAAACTCTGAAATAAAAGAAATTAATACAAATAACAACAAAGCTGAGATTGTACATTAATATTTAGATTATCTCAATTATAATCAAATGAATAAGCTAAAGAAAGCTTCGAATAGTTTATATTATATTAGAAGAAAGAGAAGTACTAATCAAAAAGCTTGCAAGTCTTGTCTCACAGGGAGAATGAATAAGCATTTCAACAAACATACAGCTATCTATACTCCCATAAAATTATATCGTCTCTATATAGATCTTTTAGAGATTCAAAAACTTTTAGAAAATGAAAACAAATACTTTATTATAGTTATTAATAATATAACCAAAGTGATTTAGATTAAATATATAAAAAACAAATCCGCTAATATCATTGTATCTATATTAATGAATCTGATCAATCAAATTGAAAAAGAGTTTAATTCCAAGGTTATTATTATTAGAGCAAACAATAATAAAAGTGAATTTGGAATACAATTTTAATAGAGATCTCAAAAAAGAATTTAATCTTCGAATCATCACTTTCAGAAAAACATTCTATAAATAGAGTTACAGAAAAGAAAATTCAAAACATTAATACTATAATCAGATCGCTCTTAAATAAATCAGAAATTGAATCCAAAGTATAGGAACTCATTATTAAATATACTATATATCTAAAAAAACAAATCTCCCATCAAATCCCTGCTATTTGAAAAAGCCAAAATGCTTTCTTTAGCAATCACACTATACAAAGTTATATCTAATAGATAATCTGATTTCAAGAAACTCAGAATATTTGAATATAAAATGTAAACTAGAAACTCTTAGCAATCTAATTTGATAACAAAGAAATTTGAGTCTAGAATATTTAAAGGAAAGTATATCTTTATTAAAATAAATAGAAATAATATCTATCTTCTTTTTAATCTTTATATCAAAATTATATACAGAATAATAGATATTAACTTTGATGAATACAGATATCCTCTTAAAGACCTTAAAGATAAGACATATTCAGAACCATCTGGGATAATGAAAAAGAGAAAACCTTCTCTATATGATAAAAATAGTATTATAAAAAGAAGAATGCAATAAATACAAAAAGATATATAAGAGATATATACTAATAAACAATAAACTATTCAAACCCAAAATAAATAATAAATTACTCAAATCTATTCTTCGCAAATGCTATAATAACGATAACTATAAGCGATTGAGTTTACACAAAAAGTATATACACCTCAGTTTTCAAGACAAAGAATACAAATAGTTATAGAGATTCCAAAAGTTAAACCTGTTTCTACAGCCGCTTTAGTCCAAGATACTTTATATGAAAGTTGTAAGAAACAATTGAGAAAAATCTTCAATAATCAGATTGTTTAATATATAATACAATTATATATTATCTCCACATATCCTGAAAAGTTTTCAGTTAATAACTCTAATTCAATATTTGAAGAATTACTAAAGCTTAAGGATATTATATAAGGGAATACTTAAATATAAATAGAAGCAATTAAAAATGAATTATAAAGTCTTAAGGATAATAGTACCTTTGAAATCATGAATAGAGCTATACCCATAGGCCAAAAGCTATTGAGTAGTAGATACATTCTGAGAAATAACCTAAATCGCTTCGGCAAACTGATCAGAAGAAAAGCAAAACTAATAATTAAGGAGTATCTTTAAAAATATAGAATAGACTTTCAAGATATCTTTGTTAATATAGTAAAATATTCAATATTATATACTTTACTAATTAAAATTATAGTAAAAGATTTAGAAATTAATAATATAGATATAGATACTATTTTCTTAAATAGTAAGCTAATGGATATAGAAATCCTTATAGAAGTATTAAGATATTTCAAAGAAATCTTTTTCGAAATCAAGTTTAAAGATAAATTATATCTCAAATTAAAGAAATCCCTTTACAAATTAAAACAAATGCTAAGAATTTAGTGAATAATTATATAAAGATTTTTCGAAAAAATAGAACTCGAAAAATCTATAGCAGATTCTAATCTTTTTATAGAAATAAAAGTATATATTCTATTATATATAAATAATCTATTAATGATAGGAAATCGTATTAATATTAATTCAATAAAGAAAACAATCGGAAGTTAATGGAAATACAAAGATTTAGGTGAAACTAATATTTTTTTAGATATTCAAATAGAATGAAATCAATAAGATTGATTATTTAAGATACACTAATCGAATTAAATAAAAAAAATTCTATAGCGATTTGGAATCAATTTTGTTAATATAAAAGACTTATTTCTATTTTCTAGTATAGTTATACGAGATGCAAACGAAAGCAAGCCTCTCTGTAAAGATAATAAGGTTTTTTACCTTCAAATTATCAACAATACTATTTATTCCTCTAATTACATTCAATCAGATATAGTATATACTATAGGCCAGTCAGCTTATATTATATATATACTAAGAGAAAGTCATCTAGTGCTTACAAAACACTTACTTTAATATCTTACTAATATACACTCAGTTAATATAATCTATTCAAATCAATTAAATATATTTGTATATAAATATTGGGCCTATATAGATTCAATATAGAGATTTACAGCTAATAAAAAATCTGTTTAAAAAATAACAATCATTAGATATAATGAAGCTGTAATATAGATTTTAATAAAACAAAAATCGATATCTCTATACACAATAAAAACTGAAATCATAACAGCTAATAAAAAAGCAAAAGAAATAGTGTGAATAAAAAAGCTAGTCAAAGATTCAGATGAATATTTTGAAAGCAAGCTCTTCATTCTAACTCTGTATTACAATAATATAAGCAGAGTTGATTGAACATAAGAACATAAGTTTTACAGTAAAGCAAAATATATCAATATTTATTAGTATTATATTCGAAAAGATATGATTGATTTTAAAAGACTGTATATTATATGGATTCTGGAAACTAATCAAATAGCTGATATTTTTATAAAATGATTGATATATTCAGACTTTATATTTCATAGAAAAGGTCTAGGATTAGATCTGGAATGCTAAAATATAATAAAGTCAAAGAAAGTTAATTAATACTAGTCTTGTATTTGTTGAAATTAATTGATTTGATTGATTTGATTGATTGGTTCAATTAAAATTAAATTGACCAAATGAATTGACCAAATTAATTATATTAACCAAAACCATCAAATTGACTATATTGATTAAAACCACCAAATTGATCTAATTGATAAAAACCATTTATTTCACCTATTTCATTAATTTCATTAAATTCACTAGATTCATTGGATTCACTTAATTTATTGAATTTATCAAAAACTATCCAAATTGATTGATTTGATTGATTTATATTAAATTGATCAAATCAATTGATTATATTAACCATTTTGTGTAAATCATATAGGATAATAGATAAACTGAAGGTCTGTTTATACAAAATCAGATTTATGAGATTTACTATAAGAAAATGGTAATACTAAAATTCAAGAATAACAAATTCAAAGTTGCTTTATTAGTATATTAGATTGGGTATACAAAAAGGATTTTACAAATCAGATTCCTTTATAAGATTTTATATAATATTTCATTTGATATAAGCAAAGGAAATTGGATTCAAAGAAAAGCATTCTTATATTATAATATAATAATAGATTATAGAATTATTAAACTCCAATGGAGATATAAATACTATAAGCAATATTAGAATATCAGCACTATTATAGAAGTTAATAAGGCTTCTTACAAATATATATATAGAGTTTATATAATTAGATAATAGATTTCTATTATAGGGAGAATATTGGAAATCATATGTGTAGTATATGTATAGTATATGTATATCATCACAAAACTCCCCTCTCCGAGTTTTCCGGATATATAGATTATATATAATATATACAATATTATATTCTATGCGTAACTTGCTGTCTACTTCTGATAATAATAACTATATCCTCATTTATTTATATATCCCCAGCGAGACCCTTCTAACAAGCAATTAATATTCAGAAGTTCAAGAATAATATTCTAAAAGATTAATCAGATCTATATGTTCTCAAATCCTAAGATGAAATAAATTCCTTTCTAATAAACCTTAATTATTATTATACTAAGGCGGTTATAGATAATATTCCTCTCTTCTATCTCTTCTTATATTCTAAACCATATTGAACGGACAAATGCTCGGTTTTAGTAAAGTGTATAAGATCGCTGAAACGCGATTACACTATTAACTTATTGCTTTAACTTTATAAGATGTTGAATAAGACTAGAAACTTAAAAAAGAAAATCATTAATAGAGAGATAACGAAATACTTCTAAGAATGGATTAATATAGTAATGAAAAAGAAAAATAGAATATAGAAACTTGAAAAATAAATGAAAAACAAGAGTCATCTTTTAAAGATGGTTCTTTAGTTTTCTAATCTTAGAATAGGCGATACGATGATCATAATACAGAAGGAGAAAACTAGAATACTGAAAGACTATTTCTTTATACCTCTTTCTAAAGCAGACCTTTCTAATATTCAACTATTCCATACGAACCCCATACAATACTCCCCCTACAATAAACAAGAATTTCAGTATTGAGGAGAGAGAATTAGTGTAAATAGTAATAAAACTCAACTCATATAAAGCATTAGGATTTTTAGGAATATTTAATTTTATTATCAAAATGTCCCTCAAATTTGAATTATTAGGCCTACATTTGGTTTGTTTGTTTAATACATATATAGCCTATAGCTATTATTCGTAGTTCTTCAAAAAGACAAAAATCATTCTCCTCTCAAAACCAGGAAAAGATAAGCAGTAAGTCAAATTATATAGGCTGATAGCTCTACTTGATATTTTAGGAAAACTTCTTAAGAAGATAGTTTCTATTTATTTATTCAATATAGTAAAGGAGAATAATCTCTTTTCAATATTTTAGATAAGTGCGAGATCTCACGATAACACCATCACTGCCCTAGAACTTCTTACTAAGCAAATATATACTATATGAGATTCCAATATTAAGAGAATAATTAATATTCTTAGTTTTGATATATCAGAAGTATTTAATAACACCTTACACCTAAGATTAATGCACATTTTATGCCAAAAGGCCCTATTATTGTGAATAACCCACTTTGTGAAAAGCGTCCTTTAGGACAGAATAAGCAGCATACAAATCGACAACTGAACGAGCCCCCAGCGGTCCACACTCAATCGGATCCCATAGGGATTCCCTCTGAGTTCTATACTCTTCCTTTTTTATAATAATAAGCTAATAGATACATATACAAGAATAGAAAGATATACTAGTATAATTAGCTTTATTAACAATATTAACATTCTAGTCTGAAACAACTCTACATTTGAAAACTACTATATTCTTAGCAAAGTCCATAATAAGTACTAACTATAGGCCCGCAAATATAATATTAAATTCGCACCTTCGAAATACTAATTACTTTATTTCATTAGAAGGCCAAATAATCATAATATATTTGTAGCCCTTATACTCAACATTATTACAATGAAACCCTCTCCCAGCATAAAGATTCTGGGGCTTTATATAAATACGAAACTCAAATAGTAAGAACATTTCAAACAAATCAAAAACAAATTTGCTACTCAGATGTTAATATTACACCGTACAACCACCTCCACTTGAGAAATGAACCTACGATTCTCCAGATAGATATACAAATCCATGATACTACTAGTTATTATCTATATATCATTAATATAGTACACTAACTTCTATCAAACATCTAGCCAAAACCATTATCCTGGGCCTTTAAAAGGAACAAAATACCTGCCTCTGGATCGTTACAGGAGTCTACAAGGCTATGCCCACCCTTATACTATATACCGAATCACTTATAATATTATTAGATCTATATTTAGATAAACTTCAAGCTAGAATCAGACTTTGCCTTGAGACAAAAAATATTATGGGACTAATACAGGACGAGTGTGAAAGAGTTAGGAAAAACAATTAATGTAGAGGATGTCTAAAAGTATAATAAATAGTAACCCTAGGATAAATAAAACTGAAATGGATATTGAATAAGATATATTTCGATGGGAAATAGACGATTTCAGTTTATACTACTAGATAAGAGATGATGACAAGTTAATACCCTTTTAAGTAGATGTAATAAAACAATGAAGAGTATATAATTACTAGGAATAGGAAATAAGATGATATAAGGGATTCCGTAATTATAGAGAACTCAGAACACTGACTACTTTTGACTTTAGAATCATTAGGACAAAGCTAAAAATGTACACTGGAATGATGAAAGGTGTTAGCTCTGTAGTATTAGATATAAGGACAAAGATACTAGGGCTTAAAGGATTCCTAACTAAATGAAAGGTATTTGGATATAATATAAGGTGTATATTATATAGGTGGAAAAACTAAACAGTTAATTATATCATTTTCTACTGTAGAGGGATGATGGAGAAGAGAAAATTACTTAATATAAAAGCAAGGCAGGGTAAAGATTTCGTGAAAAATATAGGAAGTTTTAGAAAAGCAGTAGAATGATTAATAAAAACAGATCTTCTACTTCAATATAATTTATTATTAGGAATATTCAATGGATAATAACAAAACGAAAACAATAATAGATAGACACCAGACCCCCCAGCAAACTCCTATAACTAGGCATTATTATAAAAATGAATAGCTATCTTAGTATCAGTCTTATTTATATTATTGATATCATTCCTCTAATATTTATGCTAAAAAGATTAAAAAAAGTATACAAACTATAAAGGGTTATATATACAGAAATACAATATATATTAATAAATATAATAAAGCAATTGGTAATAGTTTCTAAAGCCTCAATCTAATGACTGCGTGCAGTAACCTCAGTAATCGCGGAACCCTATCGGAAGCCCTTTACGATAACACGGATTGTAGTAATAACTACATTATAAAGATCTCAATATTTAGAAGAAGTTTCTACAGACCAATCGATATTAATAGTATTAGCAACAAGAGGGAGCTTCCTCTGCGTACGAAGTTCGTACTGAGCAGCAAACACAGTGAGATCCTAATTAATATTATACTCACCAGCCTTGTTAATTGCCCTTTGGGTCCTTTTATTATAGATATTAGCAGTTTTTAGAGTTACAATAACGATATCTATATAGTCCACCGGAATTTATCAAGGCAATATTAGATTAGAATCAAAAAAATAAGAAACCTTAAAAAGAAAAAAGAAACTTCTACATATATTGCGATACATACCCCTGCCAGTACAACAGTAAGTGTATTTCCTATACTCACGAATATAGGTTATATCAGGATTATGAATAAGTTAATACAAACACTTTATACAATAATCACAAAGTGAATATATAGTGGGATACGAATAAAAAGGAAGCCTCTAAGCTCTAATCTTCTTTTTGGAAGGTATATTGGAAATAGTTCGAAAAGCCCTTGATAAAAAACTTTTGATGAAAAAGAGCGAAACTCGAAAAAGTTTGATAGAAGAAAGGAGAGATTTAGAAAAGGAATATAAGAACAATAAAGGGATTGTAATAGATATATTAAATAAACAAGTCTTAAGTGAGAAGTTAGGTGAGAGGTATAGTATAAGAAAATAATAAGGAAAAAAAGAAGTAAACAAAGAAACATGGTTGCTACAGGGTAATAGTGGATGATAGTGGGGTTATACAGAAATAGGTGTATAAGGCGTAATGGGAGAAAGAAAAGCAAAGTAATAGGGACTCTATAATACCACAGAGAGTGTTCGTAGTATACATACTATTAACTCATAGATTGGAAATGAAGCATTATATTAATCGTTTTCGAAAGTATAGGTATCATAGGCTATATATATGAACGATATAACAGGACCTTATTATAGCAGACTCGGACAGGCTCCGGGGGGGGTAGGTTTTATTTATTTTTCCCTATCTACTCTATACAATTAGATACATATAAACGCATCGCATAGTCAGCGTAGCTTTAGCTATAGATAGATTGAATCGATTATGAATTTACTATTACTATACTTCCTCCTCAGACTTTGTTTCTCATATAAACTTGTAAGAGCTAATTCCACTTTGAAGCTTACTAAATACAAGATATCCGCAGGCTCTGCTTCCTACAATAGATTTGTAAAGGTTAGTACTACTTTAAACTCTTTATATATATTTTCAATTATTAAACAGTTTTCAAAACCGTTTTGATAGTAGTTCTCTGTTTCAGGCCTATTACAAAGGAATTTAATCCTCCGCTGTATATACCTTCACTTCTAATACAATCTCAAGTTAGTATATAACATCACTCAGCTTCATCAAATGCGTTTTAATCTCATCAGCTCTCTAATCAAAGATTAAAGGTTCGTAGCCGGTGCCACGTACAGGCTGAGATATCGACTTTGTCAGTCAGACTAAACTATAATATATAGGTTTGTACGCCTTAATAGAGTCACATGATAACTAACCCCGATATGGTATAGTGTATTCCCTGATATACGATATAATCGTTATTTCCAACATATACTCAAATAAAATCGCTTTTTTCTAATTCATTCTATAAATTTTCCATCAAATTTTAATGAAATACTTATTTATGTTGAAGATAGTGGTTCACGTGGCGCCAAGATACAGGGAGAGCTAATCCTATTCGGGTCTAGTGGAAACTCTCCCTATGGGAAGAGTTTTCACTACAT
>PQXI01000410.1:0-20659 GCA_004786145.1 Botrytis paeoniae | reverse complement strand
TTACATTATATATTCGATTCGTCCCTAAGCCTAGAGTGACTAAGTCTTCCACTAATATTATAATAATAATATTATTATTATAATCAAAAGTCAACCTCCTAGAAAGACAGACAAAAGAAATGCCTAGGTACTTGCTTGTTGTGAGATTGCTAAATGAAGACATCGACACCTATTCAATTCCTTGTAAGATTTGTGAATTGCGATTCATTAAAATGGATGTGTGCCTTGCTTTGTTCAACTTATAAATGTTTTGACACCTGGAGAATTTTAGTACTTTTTCAGATGATTGATATGCAATAGAATATGAAAATTCACAGAATAACAAATGATGAATATAACTTCAACTTCTGTGCCTATTTCCTTTACCTATTTCATCTTGTTTCACCTACACAGCTTTTCCTCTATATACCTTGTGCTTGAACATTTTATGGAATCAGACTATCTCAATCATGTTCCATATCATATATTATACTATAAACATCAAATGAAAAAGGGTTGAGCAACATTATCCCATTCCCCATAGCTTAGAAAAGCTCTAAGCGACTAACAATACATGTGGGAACACCTTGTCTTATACTCTCGCAAGATGCTCATTCATTACTTGCCCTCTGGAAATTGGATTCACTCGATGGATCAAAAGGAAAGTGAATCTTAGCGATTCAAATAATGTTCTACATGGTATAAGAGGCGACTTGGCATTAAAATAGCTAAGATCCACCCTGAGAGCTTAATGATCTTGTAAATTTATGGCCAGTTCATTTGTGGTGAATGACCTGACGGCACCACCCGAGGCCGATGTTCAGAGTTTCACCTTGAAAACTTCTTTAAGTTAGATAGCTAGTTTTCTTCCATATTGCCAGAGCTTCTGGAGTCATGTTTTGATCATCTAGAGTCAATGTACAGTCTATCAATTTCTAAAGTCTTTGCTACTCTCTAAAACTTCATTCAAAGACAACAACATCTCAGCATAACCTAGGACATCTAAATTTCTTCCACAATCTCTAGCAACAATGAACGGACCAAGCTACACCTGCAGGCTCTCTCGGCTCGAATGGCTCAACACAAGAGGTTGGCCAACTTTCAAAGACTTCATGGTTACACATAAATATGATCTAACAAGTGCGGTAGATTACATGAAAGCCGAAGAAGTCTTGTGCAATTATAGAAGTAGCGACCCGTTCGCAAATAAGGAGCTGTAAGACTGGGGAGCAGAGGAGGACGAGGAGTTGGAGGAATTGGAGGACAATGATATGGATGAGGAACTGGACGCGGAATTCGAGAAGCTTCTTTGCGATGCGTTAGCAAGTGAGGAGTATATGGATGAAGAGGATATGGGTGAGGGTATAAACGAGAAGAATTGTAATAAAGAAGGTGTCGAAGAGAATGACCGGGATAACAATCAAGAAAGAGACGAAATTCTCGATCTAATGACCGACGACAGCGACTGGGAGGACTACGATGAAGACGAAGACCCATACAGATCGAGGGATAACAATCTAAAACGCTATATCGAAGTTCGCGAGCAAGAAAAACTCGAAAATCTTTACAGAGTTCGGAACGAAGACGAAGGGATCTATGAATGGCTCATGAAACGCGGATGGTCTTGCCTAGGACTATCATACTTTGGATTTCGCGAACGATGACGATGTGGAAAAGGTCAGGGGTATTATCAAGAAGTCAATTAGGCTTGAAGCGGAACAGAATCGTGCCGAAGCTGAGGGGGACATTGAAGAGGTGGCTGCGGAAGATGATGCAGAATACGAAAACGAGCAAAGAGCCACACGAGAATCACTCATTAGTGAAGGACTTGGAGATGAGGCAGAATTTCCACGAAATACCAACCCGGCCGAGTTTGATGAAGAACAGGCGATAGCGAACCCTTCCGTGTCAAAAATTGCAGATGGTGTTAGGAACAATCGGGAAATCGACCGCTGGTGTATGGAGCAAGGATTTACAAATCTATTTAACTTTATCAATGGCCACGGGGGAGATTATTATGACGACAAACTCGTTTCTATGATAGGTCACCAATTGGAAGAGATCATCGAGGAGGGGAACCAGAATGGACGGGAAGTGATGGAAGAGATTTTCGAGGGATTGACGATGTGCGACAACCAAGATCAAGGTCTCAAAGAAAATTTCCAGGACTGGCCGGTGGCAGATAACGAGGAAATGAATCGACCTGATGATAATGATGATGATGAGATGACGTATGGATGGTTGTGATGGGCTAGGCTAAGATCAAATGATTGCCGTAAGCGGAACTTGGGTGTTGTCAAAGTTGGCATTCTGTACAAAATCGGGCTTGGGATATTGATCGAGTATGGTTACAAACGAAGTGATGAAAGGACGAGAAGGGTTAGGGGAGGGGAGTAATGTTTAATGGTCAATTGAAAGAAACATTGCCACACATGTAGCATTGAAGTTCTCGTGTATGAAGAACTACATACAGAAATCCTTTTAAGATTTGAAATCACCAAAAAGTGTTGAATAAAAAAGACCCCTTGGATGACAGAAAGTTGTTTGATAAAAGTTTTTGATGCAAACTTGCAAGAAAGAACTAATTCAATTTTATTGACACCACAACGGCGCCTGGCCGTCACCTACAGCTTCTTTTATAATAACGATCGACTATCTAGAGTTGGTAACTGTAGCTACCAGGCGCGACAAAAAACATGCACAATAGCAATGATACACACTTGACATAAGTTAGACAGAAAACCGCCAGGACGTAAAACTCATCTAATGATTATCCGTCAATTCACCAGTCCTTGTTTCAAAATTCACGATCAACTACAGGAGGATACGAACTCTCGGCCGATGGATGCCACCTAGTTGCTCTCTTCCAACCTTTAGTTGATGCTCCACGCTCAACCACAGGAGGATACAAAGTCTCCGCGGGCGGATGCCAAGTAGCCCTCCTTATCGATGAACTCCCTGAAGCCTTTGTTACCAAGGTAGTCTTTCCCTCCGATTCAGAGTCAATTGGTATTACGGAAAATCTTGTTTGCGGAGGTGAGATCCAGGTGAATATTGGTTCAGCTGTGTGCGAGTCGATTGTCAATGACTTTGTCGTTGTTCCCAATCTCTTGATTAGGGTCTGAGCTGGTAAGGGATGAGGATGTACAGATGTATACTGTATGGCCTTGGAAGTTTTCATTAGCCGGTGATGAGTGTGTTTTATCTTGGGTGGATTCGTAGAGGTAGGAATAGGTTTTATGAATATGGTAGGTGGAGGATTGGCTGCCAATGCACGATGATGTGTGTGGAGCCGTCTTGAGTCGATATTTATAGAGGTAGATTTGCTGAAAATTGAAGACTTAGGCATTAACGAATCTATGGCTGTTATAGGACCGATGAACTCTGATATGCTAATTGGTGTTGACGCTGAGGTAATGGGCAAACTTCGGATGGACGAATCTGTGGCCTTTATACGTCCAGTAGGATTTGGCAAAGCTGGCAAGTCCACGGGTTTGCTAACCATATTTCTGCCTATCAATGGCAACTTCACACCCGTTGTTGAAATCGATTTCTGGGTGTCGGTACAAGGAACTAAGGGCAGGTGCATGGAGTTGAGGTTCACATCCATAATATTATCACCACAACCGGCATTTACTCCTATGTCTAGTCCCGGTATGAGCTGAATATTGATATCAACTAGTAAAGTATTAGTATTCTAATCACTAGATGGATAGGACGAGATCTTACTAAGTTCTCCTTTCTCATTTCTAGGGACAGGTCTCGAAAGTGATGGTTTGGCTAGGCAGAGAATAGCCAATGTGATTGTAGTAGTAAAGCCAAACATGATGAATATTCTGAGTGCATAAGGGAAGACAATTTGCATGGTGTACATCATCATTATATAGACTTCCTAGCTTGCCTCCCAGTTTCATCATGTCACTGCATGCTGATCAATCGGAAACTTGGTGAGTAAGTCTGGGCAACTGGAATGCATTGCGCTTGATTATCGATATGACTTGCATATTGTTCCAGATAATGCACGCTTGGAAGCATCTGTAGACACCATGCGTACTGCTATAGAGAAGCCCAATTGAAGCTTGTGAAGGATTATTGTAGTTTGAGTGGCGGGAGTGAGGGATTGAGGGAAGGGATTGCGATCGTGTATCATATCCTGTAAGGGCTGATATGAGAGGAATGTTGGTACGGGGTCGTCTCTTTTGCTTCAGCCTCTTGCAAAGCTTCTCCAATGGCGTAATTATTCTATTCTAGGGTATCGTATTTCAAGCCTCGCGTCCCAGCTTTTTAGCTAGTTTCTTTTGATCTTCCGGTGACAGACCCTTTTCGTCCGTTTCTTTCAAGGCCTTTCCTATCGCCAATGTAGTCTTAACTGTCTTACTATCCACCCAAACTTTCCCATTCCTTCCCACGGCAATCTCAAACGAAACACCAGCCTCTCCCAATTCCTCAAGTATCGTCAAACCACCTTGATCAGCTGGGCGAGCCATCATCATTCGTCTTGCCATTCCGAGAGATATATCGAAGAGCATCCCTCCCTCCAATGGTCCCAAACCTTCTGATTTACCCGTTGATGCCGATACACATTCTAATTCAGGATCCATATGTTTGTTTGCAAGAGTGACTCGTGCATATACTAGTGCGCCCTTTTCAAGCTGCGGTCTGGTTTTCTTCGTAGCTCCTTCGAAGGAGAGAACTGGTAGACTGGCATCCGATGTAAAGTCGCTAAGGTTTGCATAAAAGACGTCTCCTGCCGATTTTTTAATGGAAGCAATTACGAGATCTCCTACTGTTGGAATGTACTAAGGGAAAGGTTAGCTGCGCCGAAGAATAATGAGTTTGTGATTTTATCTCTTACTCGACCAGCATTAAATTCAACCCACACTGCATTCTTTCTCGAATCTGTGCGTAGTTGACCTGCTACAGTTGAAGTAATTGTATTTGGAGGAATATGTCTCAACCCAGGGCCGAGCTTCAATGGTAAACTTGGGTGAGAAGGTAATAATTCTGAAGCAATATGATCGCCGGGAAGGACGAATGTTTCTGTCGACATTATGGTATGGTGAGCAAACGATTATTTGGGCGCAATGTTCTATGGCTGAAAGATATCTCCAACTGTAGTTGTCGTCGTGAATATTCTTGAGTTTGTTTGTGTATTGATTATATTATTTGAGTATATTTAATATTTGCTCCAATAGACAAAAAGTTCAGATTTCTCAGCCTTGCGTTTGCGCGTACAAAATGTGGGGGGCTAAGATGTGGCGCTAGTGAAATTCTCGATGCGATTTTGAAAAAGTAAAAAAGTTCTGGATGGTTTTGATTACATTGATTATTTACACAGAACTACAACAGCCTTTGATTTTGAGTCAAAGTCTTTTTCCACTTCATCCATCAACTTTTTTGTCCTCTCCTATAATCCTTCATATATCTAAAAATGGCAGCTGAAGCCCCCGCATCAAACGGCACTGCTGGTGAGAGAAATGCCATTGGTATCTCTTTCGGAAACTCCAACAGCTCAATCGCCTACACAACTGTTGAGGATAAAGCTGAAGTTATTGCCAACGAGGATGGAGGTAAGTAACTAAAATGCACTCAAAAATAGATCCGAGCAGGATGGGGAGGCAGACTGATTAATTCCGACCACAGATCGTCAAATTCCTACCATTTTGTCGTATATCCATGGAGACGAATATTATGGTCAACAGGCCAAGCAACAACTTATTAGAAACAGTACAAACACTGTTGCTTATTTCAGAGATTTCCTTGGACAAGAGTATGTCTATATCATAAATGCCCCTTTGGACCCTAGGAGTATTTCAAGAGAAAGTCGACTAACATTTTGCCCCGCACCCCGCATAGCTTCAAGTCGATAGACCCTACACACAGCCATGCTTCTGCACACCCTTTGGACCACGAAGGCACAATCGCATTCAAAATTCAAGATAAGGAGGAGGGTGAACCATCAACCGTTTCTGTCTCTGAGGTAGCAACTCGAGTTATTCGTCGTCTCGCACAATCCGCATCAGATTACACCGGAAAACAAATCAACTCGGCTGTCATCACAATCCCAACAAATTTCTCCGACAACCAGAAGGCAGCTTTGACAAAGGCAGCAAACGATGCAGGTGTTGAGGTTTTACAACTCATTAATGAGCCTGTTGCTGCTTTGTTGGCATATGACGCAAGGCCAGAGGCCAAGGTTGCGGATAAGAATGTTATTGTTGCAGACCTCGGAGGAACTCGCTCAGATGTCGCAGTTATCGCATCAAGAGGTGGCATGTATACCATTTTGGCCACTGCACACGATTACGAATTCGCTGGTGTTCACTTGGACCAGGTTCTCATGGATCACTTTTCCAAAGAGTTCATCAAGTGGAACTCTATCGACCCCCGTGAAAACCAACGCAGTTTCGCAAAACTCAAGGCAGAAGCAGAAGCTACCAAGAAAGCACTTAGTATCGGACAAAACTCCAACTTCAGTGTTGAGAGTTTAGCTGAGGGCATTGATTTCTCTTCCACCATTAACAGACTTAGATATGAGACTATCGGACGCAAGGTCTTTGAAGGATTCAACAGATTGATTGAGGGTGTTGTAAAGAAGGCTGGATTGGATGCTTTGGAAATTGACGAGGTTATCCTTTCAGGTGGTACATCGCACACTCCAAAAATCGCATCTAACGTCCAATATATCTACCCAAATGCCACAGTTCTTGCTCCATCCACCAGCCCTACCGCAATCAACCCATCCGAATTGCAAGCCCGTGGAGCTGCTCTTCAAGCATCTCTCATTCAAGAATTTGATGCTCAAGATATTGAACAATCTACTCACGCTGCCGTCACTACCGTTCAGCACCTTACAAACGCCATTGGAGTTCTTTCCATCTCAGGAGATACTGACAAGGGTGTTTTCACACCAATTGTTGCTGCCGAAACTGCCGTCCCAGCTCGTCGAACTGTCGAAATTGCTGCTCCTAAAGAAGGTGGTGATGTTTTAGTCAAGATTGTCGAGGGCGGATCTCACATCAAGGTCACTAAGCCAGAGCCAAAACCTAAATCCACTGGCGCTAAGGTTGAGGACGCAAACTCTGATGATTCTGAGGATGATGATAGCGAAGAGGAAGAAGAGGAGCAACGTGAGAAAATCTGGAAGGTCGGAAATGTTCTCGCAGAGGCCGCAGTCAGAGGTGTCAAGAAGGGTAGCAAGGTCGAAGTTATGATCAACATCAGCAAGGATTTGTCTGTTACTGTCACTGCACGCGAAGTCGGAGAGAAGGGAGGCGTTAGAGGAAACCTTGCAGCTCCTTCAAGCTAATTCCCTAAAAGTTCTTATGATGTCAAGATATTAGATCCTTTGTAAAACTATAGAAGTATGCATTATTCTGGTTCTTGAAAATTATAGACAAAAATTCAATTACAAAAGTTTTAAATCTTGGGCTCTCGCCTTTTCGGGAACGCTGTTCACAATCTTTTTTGACCATTGCGAAAAATGGAGTACATGGTTCTAACGCACGCACTCAGCGTAATACCTGCTCTCAAGCCTGATGACGTCCTGGTAGTCATGTGGAACAAGACTAGTACGAATGATCCCAAATTTAGAAAGCAAATCGAAGCAAACACATCTATGGATATCCCAAGTTTAGCCCACAAGACCCGTATCAAGAATAATGATCAGTGATAAGATATTAAGGTGCCACAGAAAGACTTCTGACCTCTATACTACCTCCTAAGGTATGTAGGTCGCAGTGCTAGCCATGTTTATGATTATCATTTCTTACGAAATTTGGCCATGTTGGGGAGTATAAAAGATTGGTCTTCTATTCTGATTGTTAACAGAGAAAATATCAGCATAAGAGTTGATCTTACTCTCTTAAAGATATAACGACATTCCTTCGTACTGGTAGAGAAGACAGGCTTTCGAGGTTACTGAGAACATGAATTCGAGTAGTTCTCAATATTAGCCATATCATCACTAGAACTGATTCTCTGGTACTGCCGACGGGTTCAATGCATATAATTTCCAAGAGTTTTGGAATCTACTTATCAATTGGCTTCTTTCGATTTTGATCGCTTATTTATTGAATTGAATTTAATCCTACTGTCAGTCTTAGCATGTAATACAAGTATACAGCTTCGTATTTCACGAGTGTACATGCTCTTGGTCTTCGTTGAATTCCTAAATTCAAGTAGTGTTGAAATTGTGAGATGCTGTACTTCCTATGCTTTTCATCAACTACGGCCAGGATGGGGATTTGCGGCACCTTGAATGAATTTATTCCTACGGTTAATACGGTTGCTAGTGTTCAAGACGGTCATCTCCAGTGGTGGCATTTTCTATATCTATCAGCACACGTACTAGTTGGAGACGATTCCCTCAATTCCATGACATTAGAATATCTAATATAACATTTCAAATATCGACATTCCTCCAGAGTTGATCGAAACAACTCGCACGATGGGTCAAATACCTTCAAAAATGTCAAATGGAATTGGCAGACCAACACGTGTCACAGGGTGTGACGCCGAATTACTTCGTCAAAGTCGATCTGCAATAGAGAAATTCGCCCAAGACAGAGATGAGAATTATTTCCCACATTCTTTGATCGTTCGAAAAGCAAACCCCCAGCGGGGCTATCTCTCGGGAAGACTATTTTTTCGTCGACCTTTGACTTTAAATCGCCTAAAGGTATTTAAGCATCGACCTGCGAGCCTTGTAGGCGCCGTCTGGAAACATATCAGTCCAGATTCAAAATTAAGCCCTCTCCAGGAAGACGTGGTTGAGAAGTGGAAGGTGATAGATATCCTCCATACCCCAAATCAACTTCGCCTCGTATCAACGAAAATCATCCTGGAAAAGTACTTTCACATATTCGATGATTTATTTTTCAGAGGTACATTGAATGAATACGTCACTCTAATCACTTCTTTACCCGGCAATAACCTACCTGGTTGTCAAGGCCACACGTCCCAAGAATCTAAGGCCGTTTACAGAAGAGGTAAAAAAGATGTTATCGAGTGTCGCTTCCGGCCAAGGAGCACCATCATCATCTTTGTTGGGCCAGAGATTGAGCCGCTCAATGGAGAAAAAATGAAAAAATGATTCGGTATCCTAGTCCACGAGATGTGTCATGCTTTTTTCCACATATACAGTTGTGTTGGACGCTGTTGCAATCATGGATCTTTGGAGCAACTGGGAACGCGTCGACACGGAGTTATGTTCCAGGAACTAGCATTTGATATTCAATTAATGGCAGAAAATAAGAATATCTTAGGATTCAACTTGAATATGGGTAGATATCACAGTCTTCTTCATGAGCTATGCGATAAGCCTGATTGGAAGGGACAGATTGACGTGACTAGATGGAGATTTGATGAGGAGAAGTTGACGAGGGACTTGATCGGCTTCAACACCTAGGACTGTGGTTCAATTCTGTGCGAGAGCTAAATCTCTTTTCAAAAATGGTTAATGCACTTTAGCCGCATGGATTTGACATTTAATTGATCCGAACATAGTTTCAGGGTGATCATCTATCACAAATGAGATTAGAAACTCACTCAATTCAACATATGTTATTAAAAACATCGTGAATTCTGGAATTTCATTAGAACTCTTTAGCTCTATCTACCCTTGTGATTCTCTTCTACGTCTAATTATTCGAATATTATTAATTTGCCGATCTGCGCTACTACAAACAAGTGTATTCCCTGAATTTATAATACTTCAAACACACCACGACTTGTACTACTCTGTTTTGTACCTCACGATGAAGCATAGTTTCAAATTCAATACTCGAATTATGAGGGGAAACCTTTTCAGAAATGAACAATTTCAAAAAATTGGTATGGACTTACTTGACATCGCATAGCAGTACATACCCCCATGAACTACTTCTTACCAAAGGTTATGAGGAGGCTTCTTTGTCGACAAAACCGACTTTCTTCAAATGCCCCTCTTCTTATTTCCTTCTATCGACATCTTCAAGAATGGTGGTTTCACATGACTCTATGATAATAATTGATCGTGATACAGAATTTGACCACAGACCAAATGTTATTTATTCATTAAGCATTTCACGATCGAGGATCGATAAATCTGGAAGTTACATCTTTTAAACACAGTTGCCAAAAGGTATAACGTTCCTTTGTCTTACTCTTGTCTCTTTGTCACATAGGTTATCCCGAGCGCACTACATAACAGTAGCAGCTTTTCGAAGTTTCTTTGGACTCTCGTCATTTTCGACAAAGAATACTCCAATATCCATATTCTGGCACCGTTCAAAGAAAGCTTTGCGCACAAAAAGAAAAGCTTGTAAAGCACCACGATCACGATCAACCTTTCGACTCCAACGGATTGCCATCACATACACAAATTCCTCTGGTTAATTATCAACCTTTCATTCAAACCAATCATCGACTCGCAGATATTAGCAAACTCTACTAAATAATACCCAGGACGGCATAAGCTTCTCTACTTCTTCGATGTCCACTAGAAATCCTCGAGGGTCCTTGATCAAACGCAGGGAATGTACCCCGAGCACAAGTGCAAGTGACTCTGATTCTGATTCTTACTCAGACGACAACAAATACAGAGCTCCTCTTGAATTTCATGGCTCATGGCTTGCAAACTTTTAAGTAACTCAAATAATGTGGCTGGGACTCTCTCTGCTGATTTTGTTTTTGACTTGGGAATATATGATACCCTATATGGACCGATGGCACCGTCACGAGAAACAAAGTAGAAGTGCTTATAATGCCAAACTCATCACCCCAAGCAGTGTATCTGCAATTCCATTATTGTATAAGGATATCACCTAAAATTCTACCAGAAAGGAAGGAGACATATTCCGAGGACGATTGGATACATTTCCAGGCAACACGCTTTTAACTTTCAACAGGTTCATTAACGAGATGCCAGACTACCCGCAAGGGCGCCAATTCCCAAAACTTTTTGAGGATGTACAGGCGAACGCTGACAAGATATATCATGAATATATGGTATATTATGATCTGGTTCTTCGACACGCGGAGGACGCAATGATACTCACAAATGCAGTGATAGAGGATTTGACCGAACTCATTTCTGATGTTAGACCTATCAGAGCTTCCAATTTCAGACAATGGATAAGCAACCCATATTGGGGATCTTTGTCAAAGCAGCCAATCAGATCAAAACTGATCAGAAAAATATTCATTGAATATCTGAAAGGGTTAAGAGAAGGATACATGTTGCCCCAGTCAAATTTGTATCTCGGAAAATCCGTGGGGCTACGTAAAGTTATCGAGACAGGCAAAGCACTGTTGCCCGAACTTGAAGCAGCCAACGATGCCAGTCGAGCGCTACGATTCATTGTAGAGTTTGGCATTTACAAAGTCTTGACATACCGAAATCTAACAAATCCCGACTTTGTACCTCGCTCAGAGATTCAAAGAATACTTTCATTTATACAGCGCTCAAACGACAAATCTGAAAAGGAACATAGTAATGATACAATCGGTTATATGACCTATTGGCTCGACAATCAATTTGCGGCCGGTGAAAACGTGCGTCAAGTGGAGATGCCCAACTCGGTTCACCAATTCCAGCAAACGCTAGTCGACATTTCGGAACAGGTTTCAGAACTCATCGATGATTCTCTGGATGAGAGGAGTGGAATTCAAGAAATTTCATCAACGATATGTTACATTGATGCGATAGAGAAGGCACTCAGAGATCTGGCCTTTCATCATAACTTCCATTCAATATTCCCAGGTCATCCAATTCGTCCGAGGGCAATTTGGGGGATTAATAAATGTATTTGGAAACGAGAGATTAGGGGACCTTTGAAAGGGTTGAATCATTGTGGAAATCTCGAGAGGCTGATAAAGGAAAAAGTGTATTAAGTCTTCTGTAGATTTCTAAGGAGTTCAAAGTGGATTTCTAGACAAGGTCATGGATTCGGACGCATAGGAGGATTGAAATCTTTTACATGCGTGGTTATTTAATTTTATCAATCTCTTGCCTTATTTCTGAGCAGAACAACGTCTCAACTATTTATCTATTTCAAATAATGTTTTTGCATCCAGTTATTCCATCAAATCTCGATGTCTAGTCAGATTTTCTGCGTAGATTAAGGCCACATGATATTGACCCCCAACTCTGCCGAAAGTCTACCTGCACTATATTAGCAATCACACCCTATTGAAATAACTATAGTATACTAGCTTTGCTCTCTCAATTTTTGATGGGTATTTCTGTAAGATCTTGGCAGCCAGGACATCGTTGTTCTCAGATATTTGGTTTCAGATGACTATGTCTACTTAGTATGTATGTGGTATATAAGTTGGTGATTGAATAGGTTGTAGGCTTCTGTTTTTGTTCTTCTCGGAGCCTTGCTTGGTTAATGGATGGTAGTAGAGAATCTGACATGATGACCAGAAATATCTGCGAGCTTGAAACACATCATCAACAGCTGTAGTTTCTTATGAAATTTGGTAGTGAGCCCGGATAAATAAAGTTACACAACCGCAGACCTACAAGTCTTCTTTGTCTCGAGCTTTCCTGATCATCCAACTCCGTTGATAAATTTCGCTTCTCCCATATGCTTCTAAATTAATTTCCAGCTTCTCCTTTACGAGCCATCCACTCTTCTGATAGAAAGTTCGAGCTTGCGGGGTGCTAACCAAGCATATCTTTCTTCCTCCCTTGTCTGCCATACTCAGTCCCCATTGTAGCAGCAAATTTCCTATTCCTTGTTTGTGGTACGCTGGATCGACGAAGCAGAGATAAAGAACTAGACGGTAAGCATTGTAGGCCAAAAATCGGGAAATATGTGAATGTTAAAAGAGATGAGGGATTCACTTACGCATGTCTCTTTCTGCATTATAATCACGCTTCTTGCACTCGACTGTACTCTTCACCTTCTGCATGAATAAATCGAAGTTCATACCAGCAGGTGTCTTCCATTCCTCCTCGACCTTCTTCTTGTGTTGCGCTGTGGCGCTTTCATCATCTTCATCGTTCTTTTCAGCCACATCTACCTCTGAGACTTCAGAAATTTTAGGCAACGACCACCGAGCATAACCCACGATCTTCCCGTAAATCTCTACTTTCCACGTAACTATAGTTTCACTCTGCATTGGATTGAATAAAAACATCACGGCGGTATCATGAACCCCAGGCTCGGTGTTTCCCCATATAATCGGATATATAGCATCGCTTACTTCAAAGGCCCTCGTGGTGATGGCAGCGAGTTCATGGGCATCGTCGGTTTTTGCAAGTGAAAGTACTGGATTTGAGTTTGGTGATGTCATCTTGGAGTTAACCTCAAGGTAATGACAACGATCACCGCGATACAGGTTGTTAATGTTTGGATGTGATATGAAACTTTTGTTGTAGGTCGTTGCAGGAATTTAAAGATAAGCTGGTGCCTACCCCCATCCTTCCGGAATGATCCGCCAATCACATCGCAGAGCACATTTTTCTCCTCAGCGAATGGGATTTTCCTTCGCTTTAAGGTTGACAACCTTGGCTTGCAGCAGTTTAGACCTTGAGCGACTTTTTTTTTCTTTTTCAAAAAGACTCCCAGTTCATTGAAGTGCCCTTTCTAACCCGTTCTTATTCTGTTGTGCTGTGTGAGGAGGATCTTGCTAGCCAGTCACGCGACGTTCTAGAGGTGGCCAATCACATTTGATAGGATTCTTAGCGAAATGCGGAGTCATCTAAATGAGTTCGTTAGATAGTTCTTGTCAGGGGGCTCTAGGTTTCCCAAATCAATCATTTGCAAAATTATTACCTATAATTATAATCGGATTTTTGGTTGAAGTGTCTGATTCTGACTTGTAGTATGTCTAATCGTAGCTAGGATCCCAAAGCTCGTGGTCTAGAAACAAGTGCTCCAGAATGACTATCTCACGATAAAGTTCAAAGGTCCGTACTCAAATAATACAGGCTTCTATGTGCTAAATTATAGATGTTCCAGAGACTCTAGATTGGGTTGAGGTTATGATTTTTGTATTGTAGACTAATAACATTCAATCTCGCCTTTCATACTATCAGCGTCAGGATGCGAATCAAGAATAATAGTCATCTCAATGAGGAGTCTATAAGTTTCGTGTCATTGCCCCGAATCGGAAATCGTACTTCAACCCACCCTTTACACATATTGGTGTTGGTCAGCTAAGTTCATTACCCGAGAACTCGCTAAGACGCATACTGGACAAATCGGATGGATATAAGGACAGTTACTTACCGAAAAGTAGTCTCCTGTTATATTTTCCACACCAATCAAAGTCGGGAGGCTGGATTCGTCCAACGATACTGTTCTGATCGAGGCTTCGTGTATTGTTAGGTAGTCAGATGTATTCTAGAGGTTTTATTCGTGAAATCAGCAAGCTAGTTCGAGATGTATTTCATGACATGGTGACCCCTGAGTCGCCAAGGCAAGTATATGAAAATAATGTTATTTGACTTTATACCTCGGAAATTTCTTATCTCTCTTTTTCTACGGAGGGGGAGACCATCAACTATCATTAAACTATGGCTTGCCTCTATTTGAACTTATTAAACATCATATTTAAGTATTATGGAACCTAGAGCAATTTTCTAAGTACCGAGGCCTAGGAAGAAAGGAAATCAGTGAAGAAACATGTTGGAAGCATCCAAAGCAGTCGATAATTCTACCCAGGTGAGAGGAATAAGACAGCTTGCATGGCAATGGGCTAAGGTCATCTCACAATCAATCGTAGGCGACCATAAACTTCCCATTACTTTGACATTTCAATTTGTTGAAAGAGTCAAACTACAACAGCAACTATACGGCCGTAATTCTATGACACTGTAATTGTTTATGATACCATCAGCCCATACTGTAGATTCGTACATGCATTTCTACATCTACGAATGTTCTTCTAATTCGCGCGCCGATCATGCTACTGCGCTGTGCTGTATCATGGCTATCATGAGCCATGCCTTAGAATAATGAATTCATAGATACTTACCGTAGTGTAAACAATATGCCTGGCATCAGAAGCCGTACAGTGTTTATCTACATAGACATATAAGGCTTCGTTCAGACATAGATCAATGTTACTATTTTTTAACATTCAAAAACAACTTTCTCCATCAGCTGTCAAGAAGCTCTTGATTCATTCAAACTGTTGGTATCAACTTGGTTGATAAGTGTCAAAGTACTTTAGTCTTATATGGTTGTATTCATTCTTGATCATTACTATCTATGGAAAGCTAGTACTCTATATAGTAGCTAGGCGCTAGCGCCTACGCTAGTACCACGCTAGTCAATACAGTGCCCTCTTGATCACATGATCTACATCCCGACACAAACCAATAATTTTTCCCAATAAACTTTAAATAAGTTCATCAACAATTTCAATTATTGCACAACATCATAAATTTCATCGTATTTTACTTCGAAACATTTTTTCCAACCTCGTCTCCAAAACAGTAAAAATGAAGAACACAAACTATGGACAACGAATGGATGGTAATATGACGTCCGAGCAGCAAATCCAGGATAATCAAAAGTTCCTGGAGCGGGTCTATCTTCATCCATTGACACAATATCAGTCCGGCAACTATGTTGATCCGAGCCATGTGATGTATGACAGCCAGCATTCACGGTGGATTGATCCTTCACCGGAAATCCTTGAACAAATTCGCCTGCGAGACGAGGAATTGAACTATCCATTGTCAAATGAAGATAATCCAAGATCATTGTATCCGAAAGTCCCAGATCCAAATGGTAAGCATAACTCCTATTACGGGAAACTAAGAGTTGAATTAACAGCAAAATAGCACCCACAGTACCATATTATGTCCACAGTGGCTTGAATAGGATAGAGACTCCGGCTCTACCCCAACAGACGAATCTCGGAGCAACAATTGCGCCATCTGATTTTGCACCCTATGCATCTATCACGGTGAATAACCACAATAGTAACCATGCAACCACGACGGAGATCAAAGCCATGGGAGTCCAAGCTTGATTGACAGAAACATGCAAAACACGCGAACTGAAAATCACAATGCAGCAGATACTCAATCGGATAGTTCAGACAGCGAGGCTCCAGAGACCAGAAAGTCAAAGAATAAGGGAGCAACTCAGAGAAAGCGCAGACCTTGGACCACGCGTACTGAGTTCACTTATCCACGTGTTTGGATGACTGTGCAAGAAATGAAGATCATAGATCCTGAATATGAGAAGAATCCTCGATTGGCCTTCGAAGATATGACGAACGCTAAGAATGGAATGAAGTCTTTCCAAATAGACTGGGATCAAGTAGAATTACTGAAAGAGTGAGTACCCTTTATGATCTCTTTACCTCTGTGTCTCATTGCCCTCTGATATAAGAATCTGTTACTGACAAATCTCTAGACACCGTCGGAATGCCGCACATGAAGAGAATGAGCGTATGAAGCGCTCCGCTCCTGGAACATACGTACAAAAATTTGTACCTAAGCCCTATTGTCCAAATGGTAGACTTCGGGAATGTCGTGATGAGTGGTTGAGAAGAAAGCAAACGGGAGAAGTTTCTGATTCATGGACAAATCGAATGAGACGAATGGCCGACCATAGGCGTTATAACCCTGAACTAGATGGTGATTCTATCCAGTAATCACATCATAGTTCCAGAGAAATTTGAACACGATGACTGGTCGAATCTCAAATCCAGTGCTTGAAAATTAACCAGATACAATCGTAGTCGTACATGTAGAGAATGGGAATGTTCAAGAGACAAGCTATGGCAACTCTCTGAAGGAAGTCGAGAAGCCACACGTCAAAAGATGTAATCCCGAAAGAAATAGGGAGTATGAAACTCTATAATAAGTATACTAAATCACTTATTAATATCTTACTAATACAGCTATATATTGCTTAACAATATATATATAATATGATTTCATATTATAAAATTATATTACTATATTATCATATAGTAATATCTCTTATCAAACTGATTTCTAGTAAAATAAAATGTAGTAGAATCATATAGAAGATTGTTGATAAATAGATTCAATTTAATTAGCTATATTTTCTTTTTATAATATAGAATGATTCTATAAGATTCGATTTAAATCGATCTTATTTATAATCATAGAACCTATTAGAATTTCATTATAAACTATATAAATCTAGGATATTCTTCAAAGAAAACCTAGAATGTCAACGCAGGACACTATTAGTCATCCGGGACCACTTCGGGGTTACCAAGGATATGGGACGTGCGCAACTCAAGAAGTGGGAAATAGTAAACCTTAAATCCTTGAACGATAGGCTTGGCTTACGATAAGTTTATAGTGATTCAGAATAAAGAAAAAGGTTATATAAGTTTGTAATATTAGGATCATAGAAAAGAAAGATATAAAGAACTGGATATATTTTGGATTGATTAGGGCATGAGATTAGTTTTGATTAGAATCTTAAATAGATTATTATATAATCTTTTATTCATTCCCTGGTATCTTCTCGGCATATTCTCTATTACTGAACCCTGACATTTTAATTTTATTACTAATCTTATTAAAGGAGGTAGTTAATATAGCGGAAGGATATATTGGTTCCAGTTCTTTGAGTACCTTTGTGCAAAGCCCTGCATTGATTCTGGAAGATGTATCTCTCTTAGAACTAGAATGATAAGAATAAGATTTGCTTTAAGCTATCGAGATTTTAGAGAAGAAAAGAAATGTGAATCAACTTTAAATTAGAGCTAAACTTGTATCTATTTATAATGTAAGGGTAGAAAAAGACAATAATATTAAAAGGAGGAAAGAAGAAATAAATCAGAAAAGAAATCGTAAGCTGGTATCTCCCAAGAAATACTCTGGGGAGTCTATTGAAAAGCTTTATGAGTTTATTCACAAATATAATAATATGTTCGAAATTATACCACAAATATATAAGCAAGAATCTTATAAGATACTATGGGTAATAATCTTTCTAAAAGGAACTCTAACTAAAAGGTGAGTCAATACTAAGTCAGGACTTTTAGATCTGATATGAACAAAATTTATGGACTTTCTATATAACCTGATTCAAACACCCCAGGCTCGATGTTGGGAAACATTCTTCAAATGATTCGAATTATAATAAGAGCAGAAGAGTGTACAAAAGTATACATCTACTCTAGCAGAGTACAAAAGTGAGCTCGAGGATATCCCGGCCTCCATTTAAATGGATAAGTTTGTTCAGGGATTCAAACTCTCTATATGTAATAAAATCACAAAGACAATTAATCTCCCAAGCATTATTAAAAAAATTATAGCTTTAGCTAACCAAGTGGAATATAATTGAAAAAATCATAGGAATCAAGATAGGGCTGTATATAACCCATCCCTACCTTGGAGCAAATAACTATTATTTAAGTTTACAATCACAAGTCAATATACCCTAAGATCAGATTCTATTCATTCTAGATTTAATATTACTTCTATAGGAATCTAAGAAAGCTCTAAGGAATATTTGATATACTATTCTTATAGGAAAAAGGGGTATATAGCTATAGATAATAATTATATTAATAAGAAACAGATTAACACTATAGAAGTATAAAAGAATAACCGGTTTGGTAAACGAACAAAAAATGGGATGAATCAATAAATGATGTTGATATTATTGACCCTAACCTATAGCGAATAATAACTAAATGTAGTAATTGTTGTGATACTGTCGTCGACGTTCTAAAACGCGAAATACACACGAAAATTCGCGTAGAAAACTCTTCACTCTGATCTTCAGAATAGTAATACATTCTTTAAAATGAGCTCCTTAGTCATATTGAAGGATACTGATATGAGGGAGACCTTTTCTGAAGCCTCCTTTATACCAAACACTTATCCCACTATCATCCTAGGTACCCCAGTACCTTCAAGCCCTCCCCCACCCTCTGAAAACCCTTAACTCGAAATCTCTAGTCCAACACTACCAACCAATCTGCCAATCAGTTTTGAAAGAAGAATTGAAGAGTTCAATCTATTCAGTGACCCCTTTATTACTCAGAATATAACCAATACTATTTATATATTCAATCAAAACAAAAAACATGGTCCTTCAATACCCCTTAGTAATCAAAACAAACAACCCAAATTCCAAAACAATCCCTCTACACCAAAAGAAGCTATTCTAAAGGCTAGAGACCTTATAGTACTAGCCTCAACTCTCACTCAATCACACAATAAATAATCTAAGCTCCTAGATCTTCTTGAAATATTTCGGGAATATACTGAAAAAGGAAATCTGACTAGCGCCTCCAAAATCATCACCTCCCAAATCACTCATTTTGAATCAGCTACACAGAAAATCGAATCGCAAGCCAAAGCTCTAGCTAAACCTTTTTCAATTAGTAATAACTCAATTTCAAAACCCTTTTATACTAATATTACAAAAGAAGGAGATTGGAATCTAGTTACTAAAAGGAAAAACAATAAACCTATTCCAGGGGAAAAAAAGCTCAAAATTACCCAAAAAAAACTCTTCTTAATCAAACCAGAAATCTTCAATCCCAAAACCTTTTTGCCCCTAATAATACGAAATAAGATCAATAAGATCTTCCAAGAAATTGAAATCAAAGAACCAGTAGTGGCTATAGTAATACTCTCTCTCAACAACAACATTATTATTACCACTAACGATCCCTTCACATTACAATTCCTAATTGAAAAGAAGACTATCTGGAAAAATATTATCAAATTTGAAAGAATCCAAAAGGATTAAGAATGGCATAGGGTTATTATTCACAATATTCCTATAAAAGAGTTCTCTGGACCTAAAGGAATGGATTTGATTATAACCGAAATCGAAACCTTCAATACAGATCTTAAGCCAATAGGAACTCCCTTTTGGCTCACCCCAATAGCCAAAAAAGCTCACCAAAAAGACGGTGCTATTGTTATAGCCTTTGCTTCGAAATCAGAAGCTGAACTAGCTATTCGAAAGCGATTATATATCGCTGGCACTAGTGTTAAAGTAGAACAATTCTATGAATCCAAACCAACAACCCAATGCCAGAAATGCCAAAGCTTCGGGCATCAAAGCTCTTATTGCAAAAAGGACCCTTCTTGTGGATTGTGTGAAGGCAAACACATTACAGCAATACACCTCTGTATGGTGTGCAATTTAAGAGGAAAACTCTGTTCCTATATTATCACCAAATGCTCCAATTGTCAAGGAAATTACACAGCTAATTCCAAAAGCTGTGAAATCCTTAAAGCGATTCAACAAAAAACTAATAGCACTAATTAATATATTACAACAATATTAGATTTCTTTAAATAAATCTCAACAGAAGCTTCCAAGCTATAGAGAACATTTTACAACTAGTAATTAAGCTTAATATTGATATAATCCTTATTCAAAAACCCTGGATTATAAAAAACGGACCCAACTTCTCCAACTGTAGATCAATTCTATACAAAAACTTTACTCAAACCCTACCCAAATTTAATCCCACTTTCCGACCCCGGACCCTCTTCTATATATCCAAAGATCTTCGAGCTTCAATTGATTTAGCTCCAAGCTCACCAATGGATCCAGATATACAGATAATAAATTGCCAAAACGAAAGCGAAACCTTTCAGATTATTAATATATACAACGAAGCAGATCAAACTAAAGAACAAGGATATACAATCGAACGACTTCTATATAATATACCTCTTAGTCAATATACAATAGTATTAGGAGACTTCAATACC